>QNGE01000042.1:268594-403970 GCA_008508345.1 Paragonimus westermani | reverse complement strand
GTTAACTCATTCAAGATACTGTTGCGCAACCGAAATCCGAAGTTACTAGCCTTCTGCGAAGCGATTCTCATTCGAACTTACCAACCGACGTTATGTGCACAGAAGTGGTTGAAACAACCGGTCGGGTTGCCATGGTCATGATTACATAATAACTGGTGTGCTTGTATGTGTGTCTAGTTCTGTGTGTCGTTAAATATTTGTTGTATATAACTGGCATGTTTTACGTTTGCGACTGATGAGAATAAATGAAATGTTAACATATCGCAATATATGTCTTCTTTCTGCTCTGATGTCATGAAGTTCACTCAAAGATGCTTTGAAAATAGTAAAAAGTTGTGCCGGTTGTCATCGTCAAAATATGAGTTTTTTTTCTCTCCTAACTTGGTCATATCGTAAGACGAGGATTCAAGGTTAACCAGTACTTCAATCATGCCATCCGCAATAATATCCAGCCCTCTACGGATCCAGCCAGTTATCAGCAAGGTCAGTGTGTGTCCGTAATTATCAACACAAGGTTAACGACTGGTCCTGCACAACATGCTGCTCGAAGGGTACAAGTGGTAGAAAAATTAGTTGATTTCATTCCCACTCCAAGTTCTCTGGAGTGTTGTTTACGGGGAACCTCAACATATATGACAGCTCCGAGGTTACGCCGAGTGACAGCGTAATGTCCGCGTAATTAGTTGACGGTTAGAGTCATATGATGGCACCAATCTTTTGAACGACATAAAAGAGGAAAATGGCAATATGAACAGTAGTCTGCTTTCGATTTTTTAACAAGTCAACTAAAAAGTGTTACATATCATCAATGTTATCGAACGAGGTCTGCTGATATTTCAGTTTTTCAAAGAAGACAATGCCTCCAAAAACATAAGCAATAAACTTAGCCTAGTCCTACGCAAGTTCGACTCTGCTGCAAAACTACGTATTCGCATTAACTCCGTAACGATTTTTCGCTCTCATTTGAAAGATACATTGCCTGCTCATGTTCTCGCTTATTGTGTTTGCTATTTTGTAGGCCGCGCGACACGGCGATTATCCGAACGCGTTCTGAAGCACCATCTGGTTTGGCTATCTTTGGGCTTGTCAAAATCTTGCTTGTTTTCTACTGCTACAAACCTAATGGATTCCAGCCACTTATCCAATCTCAATGTCTTATTCCGTCCTATCTATCGCGCTCCGTTTCACAATCGAAACGAGTCAAAGAGAGCTTGCTGGTAGTCGCAGATACCATGGTCATCCGCTCACTCAATCCCAAGTATGTACTCAAAAACGTTTCGCCAAAACAGTGAATCTTCCATGGCCTGGTGTCCAAGTCCGGACCGAACAGATTACCTACTCAAGACCGTTGACTCAACAGCCAATAGTAACTATAACGTACCGTTTGATCCGTTACCACATCTTTTCTCATACGTGACTCACCCACATAAATGTGTTGTATTTAACCTGATGATGCATCGCCGAAAACAAGCTTGTTTGCTACGCGTTATTCTGAATAAAAACAGTCTGTCACATAACTACTTTTCGACGAATTTGAAACAGAATTAAGTCAGCTGACCAGTTTGAACTGCTGAGTTGTCAGGTGAGTGAGGATCAGTCGAAAAGTGACACTTCTGAGCTCACAGTTATAGATTACACAGCCAAACTCCAGTCGTTTCCTCGGTGTCCACACTACGTAATGACTACTTTCGACTGACTACTAGGCGAAGGGTAAACTGAGTAAAAAGCCACTTTCGGACACACGCGGTATTCTGAGTCCAATCTATCTGCCTGAATGACCTACACTTCGTCTTTACTTAGCAACGGGGGTGTTATTCATCTATCCCTTGAATATGGCTTCCGAGCACACGATGGACAACTCGTTCCGCGGGAAGGTGCAGAATAGTAAACATAAGTAAAACGTCAATAGGAAATGAACTTCATTTGTAAGCTAGAAAACATATGTTGAAAGGTGGATATTTTGCGTTCGTAGAAGAGTCACAATTTGGACACTGATGCGAACGGTAAGTTTAGCACTGCCTGAAGCAACTAGCTATAGTCTTGGCTAGTCGCCAGTTTGTATCCGCCGTAGGCATGCAATAATAAGTCGGGCAGAGCAACCACTGTTGGATCAAACGCAAATGCATCTGCTCGAACAACACTTGCCACATAAGTCTGCTTTCTCAAAGCGAAGGCCGGTTTGCTTGCTGCAGTCTGTTAACCGTTTCACTGTTAGTGCATCTTGTCATTTGTCTGACAGGACACAAGCTTTTCTGTTCGCTTAACGAAGCCGAAAAAACAGCCAAGCGCTGTGTACTTTTTCTTGATGAGATAGGTGGACACGAGACACTATACTTGCTACAACGACGATTTGCAGGCATCAGCTAACGTAAACTTGTGATCGAGGTTTTGCGATTAGCCGCGGTTAAGTTTGAATGTTTTAGTAAGCTGATAACCGAGTGATAAATAACTACCGTTTGGAATCTTCTAATTCCTAACAACTTGGTTGTTCTTTCTTGAAATGATACGACTGGCATAATCTACCGGCCATCATAGAACTGCAGTGAAGTAAACTTCTCCAGTAAGAACCTAACATTTTGTCAGAGAAAGACGAAGCATATTCCAAAGTAGTTGGTGTAGAAGATGATTTCGATTACAACACTCCTGAGGCAGGCCACCTGTTTATCAATAACACGTTAAACACGACACCCAAGGTGTACAACTTCATTCGCACTAAATTTGATGCGGATATCTTACAAATGATGCAGAATAGATCAGAATAACCACAGGCCGAAAAATGCCCGGTATTCTTGATAACTAATCAATCGCAACGGTTCATGCTGTTAGTACAGATAATTCACTTAAGACCTACCAACCAAATAAAACTCAAAAACGTCGCTTTTAAAGGTGTCGTTAGACAAGAGTCACATCTATTGTTGGCAAAAGATGAACCAATCACTGCTGTTGCAATATCACTGAAGCCATCAACACAACCTTGAAGGATACCTATGGAGTCTAATTTGACAAATAATCTTTCGCCTCATATTACACCTATAAAGATACTTATGTAGGCAACTGGTGAGAAACAAAATGCTCGAAGTTACGAGCAATTTGTAATACTCTACGTTTCAACCACCTCGGGTGGCTTTTCTCAGGAGTCTTGTCACTTCTGAGGAAGGCCACCAGGTGTGGTTGAAACGTATAGTATTACAACTTGCTCATAACGTTGTCATTCCAATTCTGTTTATCAATCACATGTTAAACACGACGCCCAAGGTGTACATCTTCATTCGTACTAAATTTGGTGCGGATATCTTAGATGTATGTTTTGTCGTCTTGACGATATCTTCGCACTCGGTACGAATCGTGCTGCCATTGCAGAAGGCGAAGCAAGTCAGCCGCAGAGCTAGTGCTAATGAGATCACTTCCAGAAAAAGAGCGGTGTTAGTCGAATTGTTGTCCTTCACTAAAGGACAAAGCATCCGTCGACGTTAGATCGATTATGGCTGTAAAATGGTCAGTGAAAACAAATTATAACTAATGATATTTGTAAAAGGATTTCGATGGGGAATATCTCATTGCGGTATGCATAGCGGTTTAACTGAGAGCTTGAGCGTTATCAGGAATACAATGGATGTAATGGACGCGATACGCTGGAAGTGCTGAGGATCAAACCCTGTCATAATTGGGGAACGCAAACCATTATTCATTTGTCTAAAGAATACTAGTAACCACTGCTTACTGTATTTAATCAGACCACCAAGTTATAGTTGGTAGGTGTAATCTCCAGAATACACTGCTGGTCCTGTAATGCTCTGGGATATTCTGTCCCATTCGAAACCGCTGTCTGGCATCAGTGTGTATCAGTTTTCGGTGTGCGATTTAAGAGCAAGGGATAGTCGAAAGTCACGAAAAGTGTGTCGTGGAAAATACTGGGATTAGATAGAATTTGATAAGGCATGCATTCGCCCAGACAAGAAAAACCGTGCCTAAATAAGTGCACCATGCTAGTTTATAGGGTTAGTGTAGGAGAAAGGTGGTACGATAAATTACAGAGGCGTGGTAAGTGCGTTAGGGAACATGCATTCTCGGTTTCACTTCCTTCACTCAGAGCAGTAATCGAATACAGTCAAATATCTGTGCAATGTGTAATTAGGCACCATCTGGAGGTGGCTAGGCAGCTGTATTGAATTCAAGGTAAACAGGTACGCTCAAAGGAATGAACCTGCGAAAGTGCTAACGAATGTTTTAAAGGATACATATGGGACTAACACTTTGTTTTTTGCGTTACTTTTGACTAACCTTAAGAACGTATTTTCGAAAGTGCCTTAGTCAAGAAAAGTTTTTCCTTTAATCGCGTTTTATAGGAAGATAAGCTGTGCGAAATAAAATGGATTGAAACATGCGATGAAGTACACGACCTTCCCATCAGTGCATACCCCACGACTATACTCATCAGTGATACAATATCTATGCTCAGCATTGGCGTTGGTGGATTCCAGCGATTCCAGTCGATCCTCTGAATCATTTGATGGATTCTATATGAGACAGTGGGACAGGTGGGCGACAGAATCCAAATGTGAAATTTCCGAACTCCTGGTATGGCTTCGTAGCCCAGTTGGTAGAGCGCTTGCCGCGTTCAGGCATGCTGTGTCTGTGGCTGGTTCGAATGCCGCGTTCAGGCATGCTGTGTCTGTGGCTGGTTCGAATCCAGTCGGAGCCTTGACTTTTCGCAGTTGGGTCTCATCTAAAAAATCATACATTGGTATGATCAAGATATGAGATGCCAAGCAAAGAAAGTTGGAAACATGGCGTTAGCTATTAATACTGAAACACAAATAACAATTTGTTGTTTGGAAATTTTTACCTCATAATATATAGTGTGAAATATACTTTTCTAAGGTAACATCAATGGTAATAGTAATAATATTACTACAAATCCATTAAAACTGGCATTATTTAGGTTATAACAGGTCTGATGTTTGAATCCGGAAATCCCAACAAGTATGATGATCGTTGACTGGCCACTTAACTAACATTATTTAGTACAGTTGAAAAATCAGGTTGATCGGATTTAATCACAATGTCAGTTACGTGGAGCTAACAGGAAGTTATGAGAAAGTTAATTCCAGTACAGGAGCTGAAGATATTTTTGACAACGGAAAAAGAAATTGAGTAGGGAAACTGATTGAGAGAGAGAGAGAGTAACTGATTGTACGATGCATATCGGGACTCGCCTGAACGATTGTTATGGAAACGCCCATTGTAGCGGCTAACTAACTTAACCCATAATTATAACTGAGCAGTTGGACAGCAATGAACATGTCAGTAGGTGGAGGGTATCGTGTTCAGAATTAGCCCGTAAACCATCTTTGGCATGTTTAGACTGCACTGCATAGATTTTATGGATTAATTTTTAAAAATCGCATATGTTTATGTGGCAGTTACTGTCAGCGGCGTAGGAACACCGATCGGACGGTTACGTTCACAAAAGTCAATGCCTCTTGATTCCCCCCGGAATTATTTTGTGAAAAACTTATTGTGCAGCCTGCGCAAACTTTATTTCTAAGAAGGAAACACCAACAGTACGTCTAACATGGCTAGCAGAGAGCATTCCGGTTGTTATACGATACCTATCGTTGGAAGCGTAATTGTAACACAGTCTGTGACTCACTGGTTTTACTCAAGTCATGCTGCTTTAAATAGACAGTGTTAAGGTTGTAATTTTGACAGAAATAAGAAAGAAAAATTCAGTATGGAGCGTCTACCGTCAGTGCTAGCTGGTAAGGAAACGTCGGCAGAATCAGAATGTTAGCTTCATTTTGTCCTACTACTCTCTGGTCTCGGTATTATTCTTTTCTCATTAAAATGAACTTATCCAGGGCAAAAGTTACATCAGGTGATCTTGTCTTTTCCCTTCTGACTGCACTGAACAGTGGTGGACAACGGTGTTCCAACTAAGTCTTTTGTTTCCAAGATCCTGAACCCATCAACTCAAATTAACTAAAATACTGTGCACGACCGTTTATATGAAGCGTACATTTTTACTTATCATGGCATACTTTTCAGCTTCGGTGCTGTTTGGAATAACATTCTCATATTGTTTTTCTAATGCAAAGGCCTCACGCTTAATAGCTTATAGGTGCAACCCATGTGGGTCATCTTTCAAGCATGCAATCCATAATGGTATTCATAAAAACGGAAGTCGATAATATACACGGTTAAAGTATTTGTGAGCTTGTTACCTGTTTTCATCGGTTACGATAATTCGTAAGGACCTGGGGTTCAGAGCTCCGTTGTAATGTGAACGGAGGACAGTAGCATCTATCATTCACAAAACTAGAAAGCTCATAAAAAATTTACATCCCAATGTTTCGGCGAACATGGGCTACTTGCAATAATCGGACATATATCCCCAATTGCCCATTAATCACTTTCCTACATGTTTACTATTTAATAACATTGCCTCATCACTTGCAAATCACAAGTGAATAGTCAACACTTCGAAATTATCAAAATCAATTTATTGTCACATGTTCCTTCGCAGAGTCAATTCTTCCGCCTTCTTGATGAGTTATTACTACATGATTTGTGCTGATGAATGTTGCCGAGGATGTAGTTGCGCTGATCTGGTTCATCTTCTCGTGATGCGAGAGCGATGCACATGACTGCATCACGGAAACGGGTACGGGAATTGCTGCCTTAATTGTGTCTGGTATATACTCTGTTGATATGCTGTTAAGAGAGCGAAACTGTGGCCCACTGACCTTTTGATTGGTGGTTCAAGTTCGGCCGAATATGTAACCTTGATTAAGTGTGGACCCTTTTAGGCCAGTGCACGAAGATGCCCTCAAAACCCGCAATAAAAATTCACCAGCGAAAGTTCTTACTTCTCCAAGAACTAACACGTAGCTACTGTCAACAGTAATTTATTAGAGGAAAAGGTAGTGAGAAGATTTTTGAGATGGTGTGATGATATTTTATTTTCAAGTTGACCATCACTCACACATGATCGCACTCTTCGCATTCAGATAGACTTTACAGCCAGCCTCTTTCGAAAAAAAGCACTAGACTCGAGTTTCGCTCTCGTTAGAGCTCATCAGAAGTGCATATCCTCGCCACGATCGGGATTTGAACTCCGGCCATTCAATCATGAGGCAGCCATGTTGATCACTGCGCCATTGACCTCACATTAGGCGCGAGAGTTGTTGAGCGTTCAGATTTGAAAATTCGATATTTAACCGCCATAATTATGGAATTCGATTGACGCTAAACTGTGAGAAGAAACTGAGGTCAAGTAGATAACTAGCAAGTGAGTGGCCTTAGCCTGCTTTCTGCGTACAGTTTTAATATATGACAAAAAACAGTAGATTACCAAGGAAACAGGGATTGCAACAAGAATAATTCAGATTATTATATTTGGTTAACGGTTTGAACTGCACTTGTATACGGTTGTGTAATGGTCCAGGCCTAAATGTTCAAATGCACAGATGTAGTAAAACTCCTACACTTGCTGCTCACTCGGAGGTAGATCATGAATCTTTACTAAATCCTGAATTGGCTAGTCTTTTTGACGAAGTGTTAATTCCTATTTTGGATAGCGGTATGTTTCAACTTACCCGGATGAGCATGAAAACCTACATAAACCCAATCTTATTAAATAATCAAGCAAGCGATTTAGTTTGGAGCTCTGCAGAAGCTATCGGCAGATGATGTGTAAGTGCTTTACTAAACAGGTCTAAGAAGTAATTGTGCACATTATTAAATTTGTTTCATTCGGTCTCAGTCATCATTATTCTTGTTAGTAAAATACACACATTGAAGTGGAATTCTGACAGGCAGTTTTCTAGCCAACGATAGAATGATTAGTCACTATCTGACCAGTTCATCCAACTCCGATAATAGACTGATTTATGTGCATTTTTGAACAATCCGGATTGAGTTCAAGTTTCTTTACTGCGTTCAACGTGTCGCAGCTCACAACTCCATGGCCCAGTGAAAAAAAGTGGACAAAGTTTGACGTATGGTTATCTATGCGTTATGGTGGTGTTCACATACACAGAAGGCGGGGCTCACAAGGATGCAGCCAGTTTGTGATGCCTTCAAGACCCACAATATGCGGTTATTTGTTTAAGTTTTCCATAGTAACTTTCCACCTGCAAAATCATCGAATATAAGCAAGTTCACAACCTCAAATGTCGGAGGAAGTTTATGTACGTGCTCAATTACAACAACAAATACAAGTGTGTGTTGTACGTGGTAACCTTAGCATCCCATTCAATGATTAGTTACTCTACGTGCTGGCTGAAAAGTTGACCTTCAGCAATCTATTGACTAGCACACTCGTCCACATCAAGTTGTTTATTAAACGAACATTTTGATTAATCGTGGACTCCACGGCGAGGCAACAATTGCAACTGAAAAGTCTGAGTATTCATGGTTGGTGGCCATGTCAAGGATAGTCCAGTTCAGGTTGCTCCATCCACTGGTGGTCGTTGAACCCATCGTCCAGCATGCAACGATATTAAGTTGCTCACACCCCGCAGACTGACCAGTTTCATCACTTAGCGAATTAGTCGCCGTTCTGAAGTTTCGGGATACGGTCACACGGACGGCTACGTCGACCGAGCGAATACCTCACACGTTGAAGATTAAATAACGCAGGCACCGATGGGCAAAATACTGATGAATGAAGTGTGATTTGTTTGTCCGCAGCTAGGAAGAATGGATGAACTTTACTTCGGATTATCAGTCTGCATCAGCTATGACTGTAGAGGTTCAAAATATTGGCTGGAAAATGCTATGGTGATTATCCTCGGACCAGTGATGAACAACCAGCTTCATGTTTTTCTGGACGCAGACTGCAGTGAACCGGAATGGAACGGACATTCCTCAGTGTTATGTTACTTCGTTATTATCTGCCTTGCCACCGATTCTACGACAGTTGCTTGTGACGGTGGAGCTTATGCATAATTTTTACGTATCCTGTTCACTTCCCAGTAATATAGCAAGACAGTCTACTGGAGGTTGTGAAAGATGTCTCTTCGCTTCCAGACTAAGATCGTCTCTTCGAAACGTTTTTACAGCAAGATAGGCAATCCGTCAGGTTATCACACGTTTATCTTCATTTGAGTATAATAAACCGGCATAATATTACAGAACTGAAAGGCCAGATTGTGATGGAAATTATACCTAATGTCCTTTGAAAGTCGTAACAATTTCCGGCCACACTCTTAAAAAATAGACATCCTGGCTCATTAGCACCAATCCTCCGAAACGTTGCTGTCAATTAGTGTGAAACCTTTGGTACCAACTCTGAAGGTCATCTGTTTGAAGCATTGCTACGCTTCAGCAACATGAAATGTTTCTTCTTCAAACAGAGGATGTCAAAATGTAATAACTGATCCTGTCGCTTGGTCGTTAAACTTCTGGTCAGTTGAACTGATTCACAATGTGTCTACTTCAGATATTAAACCTGAATTGCAAAAATGAAACCATTCTTACACATATGGTTGCACAAACGATCAGTCGACCACCATAAAAACCAGGAAACTATAAATGAGTATTTTAACTCAAAATATTCCAACTTGACAACAACTTGTCAATTAGGTGATAAGTATATCTCACATTCATAGAGCCTGGGATATATTGGAAATTATCCTTCTCCCTCCTTCACAAGGAGAGTTTGACCAAGAGAAATTTTGAATACCATTGGCTGAACAGTGTGAACCAATCAGATTGAGTTGTGTGCTGTCTGTGGACCAATGCAATGAACACATCTTTAGGAGTCTACACCTGAGACAATAAATATGAAGACTTCCTTTAAAATGTATAAGAAAATGACCTGGGCTCCGTCTTCATATTCCAAGAAACGTAGGTAGGATATTTGGAATTTACCTGAATTTGAACTGGGAATTTCACTGGTTTCTGCTATACCACAGATAACGGAGTTCAGAGTTGAAAATCAGTTACACTTCTGGTAAGCGTTTAGCAAACAACTTTGTATTAGAAAGTTCCGTTTAATCAGGCTGTAATGAATACACACATTGTAAACTATTTTAACAGATGAACCAACGAAATACTATTGAAATTTAGCAACATTTAGTCTATAGTTCGTTTGTGATTCATGCGTAAAACTAATCACAAGCTAACCTTTGTTTTCGACTACTTATACCAGAGGAAAATCTTCGTTTAGTTGAATACAGACTTCTAGCGCAACTATTGCGTGCAATAATAATTTCAATGGGTCAATAAACGAAGTCTTCTTTGTCTCAGACACACAGTTTGTCCACTGTGGTGTAACGCCGACAATAGTGACAACGATTTGGTTGTTCGTTGACTGCAGTTAATTCAACAGAGGCTTTTACACTCTTACCTAGTTAGTCAACGTTTCAGCTGGGTTTTTTTTACAATGTGAAGGTAATTAGCGTGAAGTGAAGCAGGAACAGTCTACTTATTATCCTTGGCTACTCATTTACCAGATTAGTGCATCTTCTAAGACGAGTGATGTTCATTTTCACGGTACAAACGTTTATTCGTACACTCAGAAATACATCAAGGTTCCTTACGTACCGAGCACTAGTAATTGTGAAAGTCAATGCTTCCCGATTTATCCCTTTGAAACAGTTTAACACCCAATATCGCACGATCTATGTCCAAACTAATTGTGTCTCTTCTTCACGAGTGCACACAACAAACCATTTATATATCAGTGGCAGAAACCAAACAGGATGCTACAGAAAGCCAAGTGTCAGAGTTCACAACCGATTTCATCATCATGGCAGCGGTAACCATGTTTCCGAACCCACAACACAAGTTTGAACTCTTGAAGGGCAACAGCTTTAGCCTAGCACCGTGATCGTCTGTGTGACCTTGAGTGCATTACGCGAAATGTCGTTAGAGGACCGGATTTGTGTTGCGTCATGAAAGTAAGACGTGCGATGGGTGATATAGGTTCGTTGTTTCTATGCCCAACTGTGACCTCAAGCATTTGTGTAACCTGCTGTTCGACCCATTCCAGAATAAGCTTCATGACCCGGGCCTGCAGCTGGCGCTCCACATTTATGCCATTATTTATAAATAACACTGAATTTGGTTGACCCGGGTACCTGTTGTTTCACAGAATCCCCCGAATAGAATTACTTGGAAGACATCGCTTTGTTTTCGTGATAGAACTAGCCAGACCATGTAGAACCAGTTGGCATAAATCATCGGTAATGAAGAGAAAGGGGAGAAATATTGGCATTTTGAGCACAGTTTCGGATCACATTCTTAAAATAATGGGCAATTTTCGTCTTACAACGAATATTTTACGGTAACCGCTTAGGTTGTGGTTTCTAACACGACCTTCTGTTCTTGATCAGTATCATCAGTGTAAATACGTCTGACACGATAAAAAACGTACACACCGGAATTTGTTTATAGGATCAGGGAATATAATCTTCCGGAATGCACGTAATAATCCGTTCAAGTGCCCTTGCAATAAGTTCTTCGTTAAAACAAGCCATCTACAGTTCTCTTCACAAAACAAATCAAAGAATGGTGGACTGTTGTGATTGTAAACTTCCATACCGAAATGCATGTATGGGTGAAAAGAATTTACTTGATCCTTAAGTATTGTCAGCCTATCCTCTCCTTTATTCAAATGCTTGACGGAAAAACAAGGTTTTCAAATAAGACGTATTTTACTGTACAGACAGTATTGCTGTAGTGGACGGAAATTATTGGGATTGCGCAGCGGACCTTAAGGTTGTTGTCAATCATCTGGTGATTCCGGACGAAATGTCAAAGTATACTTTTCACATATGCATCCTAGTAACTGTGTACAAGACTGCTATTCACTGCTAATTCCACTCGTTACAACTAGTAACATTAGCCGTCAAGGTTTAGTATAAAATACTATCACATTTGTCTAATCTTACACAAGGTGAAGCCCAGTTTGCGAATCGAGATGAACATTACCTAACCTTCGGTCAATTAACCCTGGCAACGCAAGCTGACCTCAGGTCAGACTCACGTATGCAGCTTACGGATTCAACATAACTTTCAACAACGTGAGTTGTACCAACGCAAAGCAAAAATTACAGTCATTAAACGAACTTCATCGAAAAAGTGTTGTAATACTAGTGCCAGATAAAGGTTTTAGAACATTTGTTTTACAGAGATAGGTATCAACCTTAAATGATCACATGCAATTTCGGCAGATAGACATAGTGAACATTTTGGATGAACTTAAAGGTTGTATAACACGAAAAATGGTACTTTCTTTGCGGTTATACATGAGTGATTAAGTAGTGTGGGTCGTCGAAACCTCGGCTCTCCTAGATACACACAAGTCTGGAATTCCGCTTTGGGCAACTCTGGGGATAACAAATTCCACTTTCCGTGAATAGCCAGCCTGATTAATTACCATCGTAACTCCGTCAAGATGAGCGTTTTAGACATGTTCTGATAATGATTCTTCTGAATCGATTAGAGTGAAGCAGCACCATTTCTGTTACAGAGTTGGGCTCTGCAAACGTTTATTCACTGATCAAGAATGTCCTTCAATACTAGACATCGGATTACTTCCGTGAGCACGATGAAACTAGTCACACGGCTGAACCTGAACTGTTGCTCATTGGAAATGTCACCTTTTATTTTCTTGATCGGTTATACCACCTGATATCACGCGGTAGCCAAGCGAGTCCTACTGAGGCTCATCTCAGCAAAATCTTCACGTTAAGGGTTGAGCGAGTTCAAGCTGGAGAGTTGGCACGGTTTTCAGACCACAAACGTTACATCGGTGGTTTATCAACATTCAGAGGTTCCAAGCACACAACAAGTAACCTGCTGTGGGAATCAAGTAGGTATTCTAATCCAAAAGCAACTTGCAATTTTGATAGGAACCTGCTTTACATTTCTTGACAGACTCACAATTAGCCCGAAATATGTGTCTAAGCACAGAGCTGTCTGTAGAAAATCCTCATGATACAGTCACTACCTTAAATTGGATAGTCTAAAGCTGGTCAGTCATGGTGACACATTAGCTAATACGCCATAAATACGAACAAGATCAACTTGTGCGCAGTATGACCTTTGAGGGACTTAGACTTGATCACGTCAGTGTTACAATCCACTGGTCACCACACTAGGTTCATGGAAGAACTTGATAGAAATAAATGGTTATCCAAATAGATGGTCACCGTGCGAAAAGTGGTTTACCTAGAACCACCTTTCAGACTTGGTTACAATATCCAGCTTCGACGTGTGCGTGTTTCCTCAAATGAAGAACCATTTGTCTAAGTATGTGCAGTGCTCCGTGCTACTGAAGAACAGCGCACGCAAAAAGGAGGTCGCTAGATATCTGCTGTCCGCTGACCACTTTGTTCACCCACATTTTACATTTGAAAACTGTTCTGCGATTCTTATTCCGTTCTTACACTTCACTGAGGTGGCCCCTTTCAGCTGACTGAAACCGACCTTGCGTGTTTAAAAAGTGTTTATGAACTTGACCCTACCACGGATTTAATGACCACTCCCAAATTCGCGGATTAACCATCCCCCTGTCCTAATCGTTCAAGTTATAAGGCACGTTGTGACCAACACACTGCAACAACAATATGAACCGACAATGTATCAGATCGCACTGGAGCCAATCTAAGTTGAGAATTAGTACACACTTCTGACTGTACGGTGTATCGAAAAGCAGTGTCATTCTTGTCCTTCGGATTGTGTTGTCTTAGGAAGCAGAGGTGCTTCTGTATGAAATTCCCGAAAGCATCTTTAGCGGATTGTGACTTGTCTTTATGCAAAATATCTACTCTTTACCCCACCAGTGTACGTGGGCATATTAACAAACGAATAATGAAACCTGTCTGCTGAAGAATTATTATTCAAATTGTGAAACAACGTATCGTTAGTCCATGAAAACAACTGTGAATTCGGTTGATGTGATATGCACACCCTACTGTTGTATCCACGGAATTCGTACTCAGTCCTATTTAATAAAAGCACAAACTTCAAGATTTGCTGTCGTTAATGCTTGATCACAGTACGTATTCATGACTTTCCCGAGCTATGTATTCTAGCATACGCTTTGTGTCAATCATGTTAACCACCTGAAAGTAGTAAGCACCGTTGACCAGCTTCAACCCTAAAGAAAATCACTGCTGGTGCTTCTGTTTCAAAAGAAGCAGTATGATTTGCTACCTGACAATGAAAGATTCGATTCCATATGTACAGTACAATGTATGTATCAATACTTATTCAGTCGATTCCTTCATAGAAATTACCTTAATTTAATAGATGCACGTAAGTCTCCATGCAATATGTTGACTTGTTCCATACAAGTCATACGTTTGTGAGATAACTAAGAAAGCAGCACTAACGCAACAGTACAATCCGTAACAAGTCCATTATTGATGCTGAGACTGTCGATAACCGCAACTAATGTCTACTGGCTGTTCATGTTCAAAACTGTCAGTTTCAGGTATTTCAAATTATAAGTTTTTAGCTTAACTGAATAATCATTTGAACACCAAAGTCTTCAGTTCGTTAAAACTTCCAGCACACAAAACTGATTCACCGGAGATGAGCGTTGCATCTTTGAGGCGGTTCAACCGAACTGATACTGATTTTCGTCAGCAACAACTAGACAAATTAGTTCGTTGTTAGTTTATTTGGATAGCGGTGTGGGAACTCTGGCCTACAACCGTTAATCAGTTAGTTTTTTAAACGATGGTTTTTAATCCGTAATACATTCGTGTACTCCTGTGGAAGGAAACTTTCAGAGTACTAGCATAAAAAAATCAGATCTGTCAACTTAATATAAAACCGCTAGTGTACGCCACAGAATACACTGATTCCGAGTTGAAATGGATTGGTTGGCGACGGTACTACGAGAGCAGTTTGAATTAAAATCCACTCTTCAAACCATTTTCGCTAGAGGGGTTTTTCCAATAATATGAAAAGAATCTTAATTGATGTTCAAGACAGAGTACAGCATCCTTCTTAGCGAGAAGCAAACAACTTTTGCAACACATGTAAGTAATTATTTAAACAATATTCCAACAGTGTACTTATTCCATTGTGTGAAAATATTGCAAACAGGCAAACGATGCATACTATTTAATGAGTAATTCCGCTGAAAATAAATGTGAGGTACAGAAACCTACCATCACCACTGGATAGGCACCTGTGTCGTGGGTACTGCATTGAGAAGTTCAGAATAAGTTATAAGAACTGAGTTGTGATAAATGGATTGTCGATTACGATACGTTCGGAGCGCACCAATGACGAATTTGAGTGTAGATTAAACGTAGTTGATACATTTATATACCTGGGACGTTCTGCAGATAACTAAGAGATTCCGAGTCAACGAATGCAATATGGAGAACTCTTCTTCTTCGAAGATATACCTTTAGTGGGTGGTTTGCAACCGTCGGTAATTAGCTTCAAGCAATCCGGTCGTGCGACACACATGAGGGTTACAGCCAGAAAAATAGTGACAAAATCTGGTGGTTTGTATCGCAATGTAGTTCGGCGCCTTAAATTTCCTGCGAGTCTTTTCTTCGTTAAGTTTTCACCAATAGGTTACGTCTGTTGTCGGTGTTTTTGGATGCAGAACCCAATAAATCGCCACAGGTCTGTATGTTTTCATGTTGCCTACACATCGATTCGTCGTGGAGCAAAGAAAGAGTGAATGTACGGGCTCGCATCACACCCTCATCACGGGTTGGTCTTATTTGTTGACCAACAGGAACTTCATATGGAGCTTTGACACATAAATCAAGTTGACCACAGCAAGGTTTATGTGCACGAACGCCCGCTCACGGTTTTGATGCAAGTTTGCGTGCATGTTTGCTTCTCAGTCAAATATCGTTGTGCGTGTCCTATGATTGTTTCGAAACGTATGCGGTCTTTGTTCAATCAACTTTGTCTTCATCTGTGTGAAGCAGAATTGCACGGACAAACTTTTATGAGTGAACGTGGCTGCTTTCTTTGGAAGTCTTGACAAAAGAATTAGCTGCCTACTTGGTGCATGTGCTTTATTTAGGGAAGGACTGCATTTCTGGAAAACCTGTAGGAAACCAAGCGGTGTTAGTTCCACGATTTCATTAGGTTGGTCGTGGATTAAGCGGTTTCAGCATATGGCTCCTTCCGCGAAAGATAGTCTGAAGAACAAAACACCATTTTTACGGTTGTTTTATGGTAAAATGTAGGTTAATTAGGAATGGTGCTGCCATCATATAGTCTTTTATCCGAACCAGTCAGCTACGGGACAGGAGGCTTTGTTATAACACAACCACGCAGCATTATTTTGCTGTTAGTTATTGCGTGTCACATACTTTTGGGTATGTTCGTCTTTTGCTTGCCCTACTCAACCACACGGGTACAACCATAATTGTAGGATCGCCAGATAGAAAAAGAAAAGTTACATTATTTTCTTTCTCATGTTAAGTCATTTAGAGGTTAAATCTTACTAATTTTATACCGAGTACGCTTATTTGTCAACCAACTGATCCCACCGTGTATACACATCTAAAGTCGTCAGAACTTCTCGTGCATTTTTGTGAACCTTCATGAAATTCCCAAAAAGGTGTCAGATCCACAAAAATGACCACGTGATACCCCTATAAGGTCCGCCTTGTCGAGGCAACGTGTGATCTAGTGTTCAAACCCCCGTTATTTTCTCTGGTACACATTATTTTCCTTAAAAATTGCTGGAAATGTAAACCATACACTCGACAATCCATAGTATGTTTCTGTTTCTTCACTGCAGACAAACTCCACTTGAGCTTGTAATAACGAACGAAGTTCTGACATACGATGATATGCATTTCTTCTGATCTGATGTGGTTATAATGAACTCAGTGGTCCAGAGTGATAACTTTTGAAAGTGGAGGATAGGTGGTTACCTATGAAAAAGAGCGAAACGACGAGGTACTAAAAACTGTTGGCTGGAAAAAAAGTAATCTTTGCTTAGCGGGATTTTATTTTGCACGCAGTGTGCTGAGGGCAAATGCGGAGAAAGCGTAGTGCAAGCGAACCTCTGCAAAAATATATTATTAGAGGGAGCGTTTTCACGTAGTGTTGCTGTTCGGAATATATACATCATATCCAGTACGTTGAAAAAGTGTAATTAAGACCTTAGAAATCAAAGATCACATATAAATTCAACTCTATATATTTTTAAAACGGCACTGCAGATGTCATTCTGTTACACGGTTCTCATTCCGTAGCCCAGGTGAAATACTTGGCTGGAAAAGTTAGCTACAGTCACGTGTAAAGAGATGCCGGTTGCATAAATATGAAGCTTACAAGTCACAGAAAATCTGAACACAAACGCTCAATTAGGTTGTGTGTTGTACAGACAAAAATGGTGACCAATTCATCGTCTGCTTTTATCAAAAGAAACAGAATAATGGAAAATTGTGCCGTAGGTCCTATAGCTCGCAGTGTTTGAATGCAGCGTTTTTAAACAAACATGGATGAATCACCTGATGAACATTTGCTCACCTCTGCTTTATCGCAACTGAGCATTTTCGATTATTCTCCTTCACAGTGTAAATCTGTAAAAGTCAATGTTTCTTCCTGATGTTAACACTTTGTGCTAACGCTCTGTGTTAGTACTTTGTGCATTATCAGTATTTACCGTGAAGTTCGCGCGTAAGCTCGGATGACTAATCTTGAAATTTATCATATTAATTTGTGACTAGCGCCAAGTTCAATTGGTAACGTGTACTTTAGACGGAAGGATACTAAAATTTTACTTACAACTGAAACCCAAGGATCCCGTTGATAGGCTGTGGGTATTCAACAAGGTAAGACAACTTTCCATAGGGTGGTATGAACGCATCGAGATGCAGACTAATAGCACGTTGTTTCGGAACGGATACTAAATTTGAGTTGCTATAGCCGGTGATTTGGGTGTGTGTGAAGTAAAAACAGAAGATATTTAGATAGCGGTTAAGTTAACTTGGGTGATTTTCTCGAGAGAAAAGGAGAATAAACTATCTATGCCCTCGTTTTTTCATCCACTTGTGGAAGCAATAGGTTACGGGATTCCTTGTCACAGTATCAATTTTGGTTTATCACTCAACATATCGAAACTGTATGCAATTCTTTTCCGTTCAGCTGCTGAGGTTTGGGAAGTTCTCCTATCATCGATCGCAACTGTGCTGGAAGTCCTGGAATCCAGCCATACCAGCTCATAAAAATCGCTGAAGTGAATCACTGTGACAAAGTATTGCTTATCAATGAATGCGGCGATATCCGCAGATATCATCTACCGGGGTCTTTACGGGAGTTGATCTATCCTCACTGCCCCCTAGTTCTCCACTAATCAACAGTCCGAAATGTGTACAGTCTTGTATGCGGTCTCTTATGGAAGGTGAAAAATCAGACTGATACAGGGGGTCTTTCGAATTTTGAATAATACGCTTCGCACTTGAGTGTGTCTGCTAAATATGTTCTAATAATTTTTGTCAAAACGTCCCAAGCGTTGTAACTCACTATCAGTCAACCGTTAAGCGCTCTCCCTGAATAAAATGATCGTGATCTCAGACAGACTGCAAATTCTTCGAGACTTTCTGTAGCATGTGCTTATCCGTTTCTAACTGTTTCGGTTGGTCGCTGTAACGTCATGTCTGGTGACTGATGCTTTGTGGTCTGAATTTAGAATGGTTTCCGTCCTACTTATTGGCATCAGAGTGATGCTGGAGAAACTCTTTGCACAACCTCCTAACTGGGTTTCAGCTATTTGAGTCCCGGTTGATAGATCAATTTGATGTCATACTACTTAAGTGTGATCAACATTTCCTTTGTCTTTCTAGGTGCAGCAGATAACGAATTTTGACTATCGCACCTAAAGTTTTCCGATCGTTATTCACCATTTTTTCCCGGTCGGCGGTGTGTCTGCTGGAGTGTTCCAAAGCGAATATCACCAATTTACGTAAAATTATTCTGAACGATCAAAAGGCTCTTGAAGTGTGAAAATATCGGTCTTCCGTGTTGTAGTAATACATTTCCCATAGTAGTTTCGCTGCTATCACAGTGAGCAACCAGGGCAATAGTATTGTGACATAGGGATCTGGGTAGTGTTTTGTTTCGTTTTGCTGAACAGTGTCTGCTGCTATTTCTGTCAGTAACGTGATACTCCTTAACAAACCAACAGGCGGATATTGTGCGTCGCGTTGAACAGAATTTAGGTAAAATGACTTGAACAGTTAGACATACCATTTAATCATTTCATTGTTTTTTCACTGTCCAACAGATTTTTTTGTTTAAGAGACCTTTTCCAGTCCGTTTGACGTAAGCAGGTGTTCTAAAGCCATCTACCTCTCGGCAAATCATTTTTTCATGACAACCAAACTTCTCGCTGGATGTGATGTTTTAGAAATGTCTCCAGTTTACCGTCATGATGTTTTGGTTTCTCTGGAAACTTAACAAATCACACAGATCTGTTCAGTTTGTCATCGTTGATCGAAAGGCCTCATAAAAGTCTTTATGGAATAACAATGAAGGTCGAGCAGGAAATATTAGTTTCCGGTGCAATACTTATTCTCTTGAGTTATCTGAAACACTTTTCGTATTAGTGCTAGTTGCTTCGGGGAATAACGCGCTTTTGAATCGCAATTTCAATATGCAACATCTAACTAGCAACATCTAACTTAGCTGACTAACGCTTGAGGTTATGCTGTCTCAACTCTCTTCCTTCTGCTTAGATTAGGAAAAATATGGTGATTGCTCTCCCAGATACAACATGAGTAATCGATTTCCCTGAACGGTTTGCGAAGGTCTGTGAAAACTTGATCATTCTGAATCTCAACTAGCATATTCAACCCTATCTGCGGATCAATCTGATCTCGACCGTCCATGAAAACATCAAAATGTTTAAAGTGAAATGCCACAATTTTCGTCTTGAGAAAAATGCTCTTGTAATGTTGCGTGCAAAATTCTATCAGATATTGCTCTCTTCTAGTTTCCAAGTCTGACTTTTTATCAGTCCTTCATCCCCATCACAGCCAGAAATTACTCTATCCAACAATCCTTAGTTGTTCCGTTTGGAACAAACAACGTTTGCCCCTTGCCCACTTCCTGCTTACACGTTGCACGGTATACAGGACCATGTTAGTAGAGCTTACCGTTATCTGGGTCATTTCCGCAACAACAATAATCCGGTTAGCATGTACTGTCATCCCTCCGCCAACTTGCATACACACGCGCGCACGTTCGCATGTTCAAGCTCCAGACGAACATGTTTCCCGTGAGTTTCGCTACCCAGCTCAAAACCTCCACCCTTAGTCATTCCACATGAGCAGCATATTGGTTTCCCACGTATGTGTGTGTGTCACGCTTCAGTGATCCTCGACCATTTTTTGTTATTTTCAAGCACATCATTTAGTTGCCTTTCAGTATAGGTGCGATCATTCTGTTGTATTCTTGCCTACCCATTATCATGCACAGCCCCTCCTCAATACACATCAGCAATTTCTGTTTTGTGTTCCTTGTTCAAGTTACCGATCTATACTTATCTGTTGTTTACTATGTAAACTTCGATGGCAACTGGCAACTTTCTAAACACAAAGAGTTCCAAACTAGCGCATCAATTCCATACAACACACTATATCTTCCTGTTAATCCAAGGGATAGAATCAAGCCAACCCCTTGGAATATTTTCGTTATATTCGAACGCATGTGATAAACTCAATATCCGTTAGGTGGCTGGAGTAGTTCGTAACAGATTTCTTCGACTGTGCAGTGAAAAAGTTAACACAAGTTAAACAGTAGGTTACTGAGTATGTTGACAGCAAGTCACCTAAAAGAAGTGCACCCCCCAGTCTTGATCGTATGATTTGCTGTTCAACATCACATTAGCAAGGAAAATATTCCAATTCTTAAATGTACGTTTGAAGAGGCTCCATTCTGAACGCTGGCTAACTTCGTGCGGTGTACGTGGATATACAGTTTTTACAAAAGTGCCAGCTAGCGCCTACTGTCGTGAAAATCGATTCTATGGAAACTGCTTTGTAGCATATCCGTAGGTGAAAGCCTCCCAAATCAGACGGCATGGGTATGCATCAGAGACTAGTGTCAACAAAGACAAAACTCGGAACTAATGTTTCTGTTCGAAAGGGAACCGGCTGAAATTACGATTGAAATGCGGTCACTTCGCAGCAACCTTCAATTCAAAATATTTCACGGTCACCTGGGGAAAAAGATAATCACCAGGTATATCTCCAAATCTTAAGACACATTTCGCCAACTTGTGTTGCTCTGGCTACCTCACGGAAACAGCAGGTTATAGTATCGGTTATCTATAAAAATATGACTAACACTCGGAGCCACGCATTTTCCTAAGTTGTCAAGGTTATGCGAGTGATGTCCTTCTGCATTTGTTGGGACTCACATGAACACAACCATTTTTGAACTGATAAATGAAGAATGTATCGAAGCAATGAATGCGAACTCTGCAGTTTTCTTGATAATATTCAACAACTCTCTTATTACAAGTCCCGAAGTCAGCCTCACACAAGTTTTCTAAAGTTACACACAAAATCGTACTGTCTCGTCATCATTTTACCTAGTGACTTTTCTAGGACGGTCTCGTGCATCCAAGAAACCATCATTACCTCGAACCATAGGGCTTGATTTCCCATAACTGGTGTTGTAGTCCTTGGTCTCAAACATTGAAACCTACCAACACTATTCTACAAGATGAATCTTCATTTCTCAAGGCAAACAAACTGGAATAGCACGCTTTGAAGTCATACGCATCACCAAGCACTGAACATCAGTATTTTCTCATCAGTGCGTTTCCCTAAAAGCGAATAGTCTCCTGAGTAATTAAGTTGTAAGTAAGTAGTTTGTAAGCATCGTTACAGTGTGCCAAGAAAAGCTTAACATGGACAACGTTGGTCTTGTGAAGTCTAAATATGTTGTGATGCTTTGAAAATTCTTCAGCCTCCTCTTCTCACACTGTTTTGTACTTCCAGGGCTCCTCAAGTAAATCCCGTATAATTCATATTGTTTGCCTTTCGCCTGTAGGGTTCTGTCCAAATTCAATAACTTCCGGATTCAGCGTTCGTACTGGAATGCTGCTCTCATCAGCATAAATTGTCAGAGCCACATTTATTCTCTTCCGGTGATTGACCGCGATGAATGGCGACTATTGTTCTAATCGCAGTTCAAACCAGCGTCTGCTCCGAGTCTGGAATAATGTATCGTGTATTTAGTGCACCTGTGTGTTAGACTAGTCCTGACGTCCCATCTGTGATTACTCCATATTTTCCTTCTTAACAGAAAATCGCAAGTAGACAATTCGTTCACCTGGTGCTATGGGGCGAATTCTCACCTTAGAACGGCAACTATGATTTTTACTTCCTCCTTATTGGTTTCATAATTTTGATGATGCTTCACAAAAGTCGGTTCATGTCAGCAACATTTCAAACACCTACTGACAAACACAAACAATCATTAACGGTTTAGACAGGCATCAGGGACAAAATAACAGAAACCGCATCTTTAAATATTACAACTTTCCAATGAAACACTGCGACGCCGTTAGGTTCAATGACAAGTAAAGAAATGATTACATATTCTAAGCTTTACTATTACTGGTAATAACACTGTTGTATTCATCAGCGAAACTGGTTGATTTCAATAGCCAAACCTACGATCATTTGGCAGACGTTGTGCTACACAAATGGTCGGGTGGGCAACATAGTCAAAATTTAAAGTTCCTGGGCTCTCGGTGTGACTTCATTGCTCAACTAGTGACCAGTTTTGACTGTTTTTTTATGTCGCTGACTCTACTCCAGTCAAAGCCCAGCCTTTGCAAAACTGGGTATCTTCGTAGGTGGAGGTTGCTTGATGGTGGTGATTCAGTAATATTTCCTAGATTGACAGTCTGCTTGCTACTGAGCTAAAAAAAATTGAAGGACACCAAACGCCAGCAACAGTAAGAGCCATATATCGCGAGATGCTAACACTTCGTCTGTACTCTTCACTCACGAACGTAAGACAGTGAAATGTGTAGAATACGCAAACAAAAACAATACGAACAATCAGCTGTTGTATTTACCTGAAACAGAAAATGCTATGAGTTCCAGAGCAGGCAAACTGCATGAGCTAACAGTTTATGCACACACACGGGCTAGACGGCAAGTACTGCGCAGCACAGTCTCAGAGGAAACGAACAATTTAGCATTCCTCATAAACAATAAATTCTGCGGTTTAATTTATGATCATTCATTTTGTTGTGAGATCACGGACAAAATTTGGACTTCCTAAACAGTGTTAACTCTCAAGTATGTGTAATCAATTTTTGTGGTGTCCCGCATTGTGACATAAATTCGCAAGCGCAGTAAACTTGTTGAACTTTGTTTGAAGGGCCAACAGGCGTTCATCTGTTTGACGGTGTTTGTGGCAAGAGTTTGAACACTTTTCGATCATCCATCTGATTAGTAGATGGATGTAAGTTAGCCACTGGATAAAGTATTTGATAAAGTGGATAGCAGATATAAATATACCGAACAGAATACCTACAAAACAAGAAGGGAATGCGAGTTTCTAATTACGTCCTAGTACTGTAATGTCGTCTACACATCCATCAAAGTCCGTGCATATTTGTTTTGACAAGTTTGAAAATGTTGAGGGTTCGCAGAAAAGTGTGAAACAAAGTTGAACCAATAAAATATGGAAGTGCAGAATTTTCGTTCAGGTAGGCAGTAGAAAGTAGGAGGTTGATCACATTACTGACTAATTAGGCAAGGTTATTTCACCGGCAGCGAATTTCGAAATGTGGCAGGCGCGAAAATGTGGCGTCGGTTTTTCCGTTCCATAACTTGAGTGTCACAATGATTCAAAATTTCATATGAATGATATTTTCAAACACGGATTATTGGTACATCCGAGAAATTGTGTGTAAGGATCAGGTGTATTCTGAAACATCCATATCACACTGATTTTCGACCCAACTTTGGTAACATGTAGTGACTTATTAAAAGTCTATACCTCTGGCATCACCTCTGCAACTTTTTAAAATAGATGGACTATTGAAGCCGATATTTTATTAGTAAAATATTTATTTATTTATTTATTCGACCGTCCGATATTCAGCTACATGACATTAGCAACGCATTTTATCGGGATAGTGACGTCTTCAGTAAAGTCTACTAACACGCTCAGTACGAATAATTCACTGAAATATTTCAACAAATGAATCTTGTGAGAATATGTGATTGCATAATATACACTATGAACATTCGCATACACTCTTTCCAAGTGGTTGTCAATGAGGTTGGAAAATTCTTGAAACCGCGTAGAATTTAGGGTCTCATTGATAACGTCTAATAAATAAGCTTTAAACAAGGGAACCCTTGTCACAACAGTACCCAGGAACATTTGTTTTCACACGTTACCATCAGTTCTATCGCTGGTTTGATTTCAGCCAAAGTTCGGAGTTTCTGTAGTTATGTTCGTTCCATTTCGCAAGAAGTATGATGTGTGTAGTTTGAAAGATAGATATTCATTTTCTCAGCGGCTTTCATTTCAAGGACTACATTTAAGTAATAATATGCTATTCAATCAGTTATATCAGGTCCCCCCAACTGAAGATGTGTCCACAACTTATGAGGTTGTCCGAAATGCTACTGGCTGTGTTAGGGTGATTCAGCCTTTTAGAAATTTTGAAGTACTGTTCCAAATATCTAGCCTACGACATGTGACTATCAAGCGAAACGTACAAATTTCATTTTTACAACGTACGTCGCGACTATTCATCATTTGTTGCAAAGGATCACCTGAGCTTTGAGACCCACATACAGTTTAAACACTTCCTATGTTTCTGACCGCGACGCATTCTCTGTATGCAACATGTATGACAAACAATTAAATCACACCTCATTCAGTTCAGTCCACGGTAGAACTTACAATGGAGACAGCTGTCAGTCACATGGATGAATTTCTTGCATTGCTGACAATCTAATAACGCTAATTTGGAAAACACCACACATCCATACATTCAGAGCATTCGCCACCTACCGTTAGTTTCAGCATTATGTGTTCACAAAACCGTTATGTTGAGATGTCGCCAACCCTGATAAAACGGCCCGACTGTGTAGACCAGAAACTCACAGTTTACAGCATATTTACAAGTACACTGTGTTAAAACATGCTAACTGTTATTCATACACCTGCTTTGGCCCTATTGCCCTGTAATGCACTAATAATTCAATAATAATCTGGTTGACATGAGTACCGCTGTTCCTACCAACACTATCAGCAAATTCGCTCATTTAAAATGGCTGACGGTACTTACGGATTTCTTAGTCCTGGGCGCATTCAGTACACACATATGAAATGTAACTTCGAAAACAAAAGCACGTGACGCATACCCTAGCAAGCGGTTTTCCTATTGTGAGTTCACATGTGCGTAGAACAATAATGTGTGGCTCGCGACCCCTAGTGTGCCAGAACGTATTGTTCTTCAGTGGACGCTGCTGGATACACGAAGATTCAATCCCACCCATTTTGAAATCGACGCATTGGGCAACCCAAGTTTGTCACAGACAAATCAGTGAATATAGGTGTCTCACGAGGTGACTAAAGTTTTGAATCGAGCCACTGCATCACCAACGAGCTCTACTGGGAGCCAGCCATTACCAAACCGATTTCGTTTAGGCCAGGCTGAGTGGAGAGTTATTGGGAACGTGACGGCCTTGATTTACCGTGAGTGTTGTTAAACTTACGTTGGGAAATGACCCTACAAAATATCCAGGATTTTAACTAGATTAATTTATTTTGTGAAACAGGATGATGAAAACGTGCATCAGGAAGCAGATGCTGCTATTCTTTACAGGCTACAATTTAAATTCTAACCCTCACTTTCAACCGATTGCTTAACATTTGATAAATTCATGCAGTTTTTGGGGGCAGTTTGCAAAACTGAACGACTTACAACTCTTTCTGAGCAAACTAAGAAGAAATTGGCTGTCTGTCTGGCCTTCAGGAGAACCAGAACAGAAGGATCCAACATTTACTAAACACTCTAATATTCAGACACTGGAAAGCTATGTGGATTAGATTACGGAATTTAGATGACCAGTTTTTTTAACCAATTTTGATTGGTCACGGCTTTGTCTTTGATGACATTTGTAATGAAATATACATTTGTTGTAATACCTCTTTGTGTTCACGTTTACTTACACTGTGCGGTCTGTTTGGTCTTAGTTAGGACACATGAGGTAGATATGGTATGGTTGCGAATCGAACCTATAACCATTTACGATACAAGCCGCAGACCCTATTCGTCGGGATACTTGACTCATGAGTGTAACAAGTGAAGGAGGAAAGTATTTCTAACGTGTGGTATGTTCAAACCTGACTATTGTGAAAAGACAGTTACAGTATTCTGTTTTGGAAATCCTAGGTTATAAATACCAACCGATTTGAACACGTTTCACCTGAATCATTATTAACCCCTCCCTTGGAAGCGATGCTGGCCTTCTAGTGGATATGAGCGTTTGCCCCTACTGTTAGGTAATTCTCAAATCCAATCTTTAACTGTATTGCAAGCTCAATCATAAAAAACCCTGTTAACTGTGTGTTGTTTCAATAGTAGGCATCCTGAACTTCATACACTGTCCTTTTAGTCATAACCAGTAAAAACTGATATTTCAAATTGGAATGCATTCTTTCAAACTAACGAATGCGAACAGCATACAGAGCATTCTTCAAATGTGTTCCTCGTCTAGCAGGTTAGACTACTACGCTGATACTTGTTAGTTTATGTCATCCACTCCGAATTATGATGGATTTATAATGTCACCAAAGTTGGCTAATCCAGGTTTAGCCGGGCAGCCAGCAGACCCAGAATAATTTCTCTTCAGTTTGCAAGTTTTTCAAGTGAAACCTGACCCACCTTTCATAAGATGATAAGCATTAATTTACTGCAATATGACTTCCTTCAAGGGTTTGTCAAAAAATAATTGTGCCTAATTAAAAAGAAAATGGACTGGAAAAGCATGAAGTGTTTATGTTGAACTATAGTATATGGTACAGTGGCATAATGCAGGTTACAAGAAACAAATAAGTGTACAGGAATGCCACCCGTTTTTAAGCGTCACACAATGTACCAAAAAGTAAAATGAAATTAGATTGAACAGGACAGACAAGTTATCTATCATGCCAGGTTGATACTGTTAAGACGAATAACTCATTGCATGCTTCCTCTATATACTAGAGCAGAAGGGTCCGAGTTCTAAAAGTGATTGACCAAACACAACAAATGTAGATGCTCGTTCATCCAAATTCAAGCCAGTCGTGCACACACACATTTGTAGTTAGAATGTGGTCGAGATTGAATTATCCGTGCAAGCTACACCTAGAACATGTCTGGCTTTCGAAGCAATTTTAACTACATACAAATATGATATTGATGTAGTAAAATCAGTACAATCTACGTTAAATAACCAAGCATAACATGCGAGTACAGTGATCACGCCCTTTTCAAACACGTGTTAAGTGTCCGGAAGAAGTTGTTGGGGAAAGTTAGTTGCTGAAAATACTGAGGCATTCTTAGAATGGCACATTAGAACTATTTTTCTCGTGTCACCAGCTGAGTAACTAAAGCAACCCGTCGACATCCTTAAGTAACTTGCGATGACATGTAATTTGTCTAGACAAATTACACAGTGACCACATAAGCCTAACGGTTCCTGATGGAGATGCACACGAAAACGTGAACAAATTATGCTCACGGAAAGTTTTAAGTGTCTGAACCATATAAATTTGATATTCGTTTTATGTCAGTGTAACGAATTTCCCATAAGCTCGTCGCGCAGTGTATCAGCGATCCATTAGTAGAGACATATGGGAGGTACTGCATGGTATAACTGCTTCTTGGGTTGACCAATCTGATCAAACGTTCAGGTAAACTCCGAAAGCTGATCACTGTCAGTTCCTGGTCGTATACTTTGTCTTTGGTGTGAATCCGTATTCACTGCTGATTGCCAAATAACACTCTTCGTAGCCGTGTTTCGGGAAAGGTTTGCTTGCACCGTTCTGATGACAGAAGCATCATCCAGAAGAGACCCTTTAACATCACACAGTATCCTAAACTAATGCATCATTTAACGTGTGTGACCCTGTTGCTGTCTTTTTAACGCGCTGCAGCGTTTGACGATAATACCAAATTTCCTGTAGGATAAGTCAACCGTTTTTGTGGAACACAATATGTTCCTTATTTCAACATATTTAAGGCCAAGGTGGCGCTCTAATCGGTAACTAAGTAGTCACCACTTGTTTGAGCTCTCCAAGTAATGCGCAAGAACGAAATTTGGCAGGGAATTCAAATTGCTGGACTCATTTGTCGATAAGTCTGGCTTACACGTTGAATCATTTTGCAGTTATCGTTGGTCTATCTTAAAACATACTACTTCCTACCTATAGTGGTGAAACGGAACGCCAGCTTGTTGATTTTACTTGCACCAAACTCATTAAATTTATTACGCCTTCGAGCGTCCAACTTGTTTGTTTTTTACCAGAACCAAACAGGATATGCTCAGCCGTATTTTAACCCGCATTATAATGAATGCGCATCAAGCAGTACTTTGTAACAATCAGAGTATGTAGCACAGTCAACTTACATATCTGCTACGGCATCCGGTTCTGTCTAGACGTAGTTGGATTTACTCTAATGCCTCCTTTTCTTTACTGCGTTATAGTTTTACAAGCTCCATAGGAAGGATGGAATCACTGTTCGGAAATTGGCGCATTTGTGTAATACTCTTGTTCCTCTTCTGTTGGTCACCGAATCAACTGATGGCTGATTTACCGACTGCCCAATATCGTATACGTTATGCGATTACAGAAAATCAACCGGAAGATTTGCGCATAGGAAAATTGGACGAAGATCTGTTGCAAACCCCAGAAATTCGGCAGTCTGAATTGTTCAACCTACTCCAAACTAGTAAACTCAGTATGATCAGATACCAAATACGAGAAGCGTCGCAGTACTTCCGGTTGAACGAACAGACTAGTGTTCTATCTACAACCACGTCTATTGATTTAGAAACATTATGCCCACGCTATTGTCGTGAGGGGTCAACACGAGGTCAATTGAATTTGTTTGTAAACATTTGGTACGAAAGTCGTTTATTGGCCTTGCTACACGTAGAAATCACTGTCATCGACGTGGACGACAATCCCCCGCAGTTTCCCGTGACTATTCCAAGACCGTACGTGTTGCAGTTCAAAGAAGTCATTTACAGAACTGGACAACAAATCGAGGTTCCTAAGGCCGTGGATCTCGACGTACAGCCAGACCACGCAGAAATCGCTTATCGTCTGAAAGCCCATCCCGAGGACCAATCTCATGCTTTAGATGTATTCAAACTGCTTACTCGGAACGATTCCCGATTAATGCTTGTGTTGCAACAAGATTTGGATTATGAAGCAGTCAGACTCTACCGATTCTATCTCGTGGCCTATTCACCAAGATTGGACGACCGAGGACGTAAACATTATATAAGCCCTCCTCAACCAAATTTCAAAGATCAGCTGGAAATCAGAGTGGAAGTAATGAATATAAATGATATCGAACCGGTTTTTCCACAAGCCGTTTACAACGTCGAATTGCCGGAGGACACTAGTGTAGGTACCGTTATTTACACAGTAAGTAATAAACTATTCTCTAATGTGTTATGTGATTTTAACACTCGTAAACCAACCTAATGGTTTATTTTCTTTAAACATTTCTGTTCAAATTTGTGTGCGTGCTCCGTTTGCGAAATCAGCGTTTCTAATCTAACTTTGATAAAAAGGGTGGCGTTATCAGGTTAAACAAACATGTGCAGATGTGAGTAAAAACACATTATAGATCGATTTGGTAACAGGAGGATTAATGTTTGCCGATTTATATCCACACATGCATATACATGACGAAAACAGGTAGTAGTGTGCGTGCTTTTTACGAGTGCCAAATGGAAACTTGACTGGAAAAACTGAGTGAATATGCCGAATAATAAACTGCGAAAGACATTTGTTTCTTTTTCGAAGGGCTAACTTTACTTGCTTCTTTGAGGATTCTGCTAGGATTTTTGCTTGGCGGACAATAATCCGGGCTTCAACAAAACTAATGTTTTACCTAAGTAAGTTAGTTTTCGGTGATAATACCGGTTATTTTGTGAAGTCGTCTGGATTAGGTGATATTTTGAAGTAAACTATTTTGAATTAAACTAATACTCACAGTTCTACTCACTATCATTATCGATCTATTATGCACACAAAGCCACTCTTCCCCGACCTTCAAAAACTTTCGGCTGAAACGTTCACTTTGGTTGGGCTTAACGAGCATTGGTTGCGATAACTAAAATACATAGATATTGCTTGGCTCAATATTCGCATTTTCTGGCCTACGTCGCGTCACGGTATTGCTTGGATGTTAATTGTAAGCTAAATCACAAACTAAATGGTTCCTCGCAAAAAAGTGAGTAATTATTCGTATACCTGTCCGTACAGGTGACCGTACGGCATGATTAGAATAAGCCACTTCTGAAGAGCCTGTTGGCTATGAATGCTGGAATCGTTGAGATGATGAAGGTCGACAGTTTCCACGGCAAGCAGAATGAGTGTGCAATCTTGCGTTAAGTGGACTGAAAGGTTGGTTCACGGTCTTCATGAAATGGATAGTCACAGAAACTACAATTCCCTTCCTAAGATTCGTGTAATTTAAACTGCACAACTTTACGTGGTTCAGACATAATGAGCAGCGTAGCAAACAAGTGATTATCAAAATGCATTCGAGAACATCAGCCGGTGCGACCAGCTGATGGCCCGACGGAATCCCACATTTTCGATCACTATGTACTTAGTGGACATAAACGACTGACTCAATTACAGTCGTTCTGGTTTTTTCACATTACGGCCATGGTAAACCTAAAGTGTACTGGCACACTAGTCTATTTTTTATTCAAACGGTCACTTTTCAAATGTCACCGTACCTGGACTGAAAAGCGTAAACCAACTAAATTCATGTCACCACACTTGTTTTTCTTCTGAATTATTCTGTTAGCCAAATGGTTGGCGTTCACACAAGGATAACAATGATTTGGGCACGTTCAACCTTTGTGCGCACATCGAACATGTGATGCTGCTACAACACGAGAGTATTTTCTGAACACCCGTAAACTTAAAACGGGTTGATGCCTCCGACTTAAGTGTGATAGAGGAAATGCGAACTTCAACTGTGATGTTGTAAGACAGAGTGCGAAATGCAACTGGAATATTGTGCTTTCCAACAACACTTACACTAGTCACGGTCATTCACCACACACTGATCTGTCTACCGATCCGTAAGGAATGGCTACATAATTCAACTAAGACTTGGCAAAACTTTCGTTCTTCGGTCAAGAAAACTGCTGCTGCTGCCGCAGTGTTTATCAACGAGAATCCACACAGACTGCTACCTCTTTCTAGTCGTCAGGTAAATGACAGTTGCTTAAAATTAAAGATGTATAATTCTGTCTGGACAAGCGAAAGCTTTTAATTCAACGTATCAGTAACGAAAACGACATCCATATCGATTGAACTACGATAAATGACAGTTATACAACCCGGTACCCGCTTGTAAAATTCAGTCATACGGATTTCTGACCGATTACAAATGCGTGTAACGCTAAACCATCGACTGGCTCAGATCGCTGTTATGTAACTTATTAGAAAGGCACTTATTTGTTGTCACCCTAACTTCATAAAATTAGTTGCGTTTCAGTGTCACCTTGCATACCTCTGTATAAATGTTACATTACGGCCCGTCGAAACTTTTGTCACTTCATTTCAAATTCATCTTGAGAGATGGATCAACTACTTCGGATCAGCACTGTAGAAACTTTAATCGTGCTCCACAACATTGTTTGGACAACTGTGTTGCATACGATTGCCTGCTGTGAAAAGTTCGACTTCTGCATCCCGGCAATCTGCTAATGGGATTGTACTAAATATTGAGCAATATTCACTTATCGAGGCATGAATACTCCCAACCAAATTCTCCATTTACGCAACCCACCCTAAATCTCGTAAATAGTGAATCAGGTAACTGCTACTCATGGATGGCATACCTCATCATAGAGTGTTGAATACCAAGTCAATCTATCTGTGCATACCGAAGTTATCAAGCACCGGAATTAACAAACCTATTCAAAGTATACATCTCTGTCTGTTTTTCTACTGCACATTTTGTGTGAGAAGCTAGCACACATATGAGTGCATATAATTACCATACAAACTCCCAATATATTGGTTGTGCTACCTCGTTTACTTAATGCGCGTCACTTTCAAACGTGTTGTTATTGCAAAATATGTTCTGGGTGAGTCATTCGATATTCATGGTTGACTGACCGCATTATTCGAACTGAACGTTGCGGACAAGTCAAACATCCACTCAGCCAAGGCTTATTATGTCAGCTGTTTGGATTGCCAAAGATAGTGGCTTTTCATTCATATACACAATGGGCGTTAAATAAGGTAGTCCATTATCTTCGACAATTTGACCAAGAAATCAGTAATTCTCTCACTTCCAAATAACTTAATCTGAACATAACGTGCTGAGGGAACATGCAGTTCTACTCCCTCACGGCTCATTAGTGCGGTTCACCTACACTTATAAATATATGGAGGGGCCCAATAAAATTCGTCCAAGCCTCTGATATGAACATGAGAATCCAACCGAATTGACAACGGTTGCACTTATTTTATTCAAATGTCTGAGATTTTAATCTAGCAAAAATCCAGACAGCCGTGCTCCCATCTGCTCACTCCGCTTTTTCAAATTGATGTCGAGGACGATCTGACTGAATGTTTGTGGACGACTTTGTATAAAGTGTCTCAGTCTGCGATTTCACACAATGACATATTCGCTACCGCTTTTCTGGACATTTTCAGGCTAAATTTTGCACCTACAGAATTACTGTTAGTAAGAAGCAAACAGTCTCTCACTTTGGACGGTTCAAACACACAACCAATGTGAAATACAAGAACACTCGACTTCCCGTCTGCTTATCGTGGTCACAAATCATTTTCTTTTTAACTTCGATGCCATTTATGTCGGAAAGAATGGTTAGGAAGACACCATTTGTGGCGATTTGACAGGCTGTTAAGCTGTCAATCAAGCTCTGTCTGCATATTGGAATATGTGTACGCAATCATTTGGAAACGTTACCTGCACAGTCCTTCTGTCATTGCAACTGCCAGCTTTCCTAAGGGGAAATACAAGCTCATAATGGCTTGAGTAGGAAAGTACCATGGTTAGCTGGTTTATGTTAGAAATGTCAGTATTGCAGGTTCACGCAGACTAATTTGTGCTAGACGAATCCAACTAGATAAACAAAAATGGATTATATCTAATGTGTTTTGAAACCAAAATTGATCACTTATAACTTGCCCAAGTGAAGCGTCTAGCTAACGGCAAAAAAGCATTCACACTCGTTAATTTACTCATACATTGCTCAAACTCGACACGTAAGGTTGACAACCAATTGGATAATGCCAACATCAGAGTACATTTGACTGAACGTGCAATGCCTAATGCAGTGCATTCTGAATTAATCTTATTTCAAGCAACGCATATTTCGGCAATACACTTTGGGCACGTGATCTAAACAGTCTGGCTAAATTTTGTCGTAACTCTGCACATGGACACAATTTGTGACCATTTTTAATGAAAAGAAACCCTTTCTTACGGGGACAGAGATTAATTCTGTATCAGTTCACATGGTTACGATCAATAAATCTAAATATATTCAGTGTAAACAGTGATACGTTTTATGAATGTCACATATGCTAGCGTCCACAGGTTCATCATAATCCAGTTTCCCAATAGAAAAATCACCTTTGAATTACGTCTCTACTATATTGTAAACTTGCATATTGCTAACCAACATATATTAGGTTCATACAAAGTGAGTCTGTGTTAAACTAAATCTGTGTAAATTTTCGTTATATGGATATGACAATTTTAAAAAACATTGCTGTAGTTTCATTTTAGACAATAATTCAACTCAGTTGCTTGGAAGTGATGAGGTTTGTATTTTTGCAATCCATTTGTCTGTTACCATCTTGCCCACTAATTGTCCACATCTCTTGAACAACTTTTGTAAAATTCGATGCGTTTCCAAATCGCTGGAACCAGTCTGTTTCTGTTGTTATTATTGAATATCACACAAATTCTGCCTTCTGCAAATGGGAAAATCTGCAGGTTATAGAATTCTTATCCAACCTCCATCTATATTCAAAACAAAACGCTGCGCAATAGAAACGCAGTTGTAAGAGAACAATTCTAATCTGGAACAAAGCTCACAAGACTAATAATCATTCGTCTTATAATGAACTGTTAAAAAGTAACCCTCCCCTCTGTCATATTGTGCACTTTACACAACAGAATTTATTTTGCTCGTGAGTTTTACACATGATATAAGAATATCGAGTAATTCACAAGAATTCTTTAGTTGAACTAATATATTAAAGGCCTCGGATTATTTCGAAAACAACCAACATCTGCTCAAATCTATTTAAATTTTGCAGTCCTTCAGAACGCAAAAATAAGAAAATGCAAACCAAAAATAGGGTGGCGCCACAGTTGCCCTTCGGTGAGTGGATCGTCATGACAACAACTGTGGGTTGCTAAGGCCCAGCCACTGAGCACAATGGTTACTAAGGCCACACTGACGACGAGAAGGCGTTGACAGTGAATCTGTTCTACCTATCTAATTGGAGCTCAGTTAGTCTTGGTTCTTTGCGCACGTGCATGCATGTAAACACGCACATGTACCTCTTTATTCGCTACCATGCAACCATGCAATGGGCACTTTTTGTCGCATCTATATATTGATACGAGATAAACAGAATTACAATTACGTAGCAATATCTGCTAAGTTCGCAGTGGAAAGCAACAGAATACTTCCCCGTGGCTGATTAGCCTTTATGGATGTTCACTGGATGAGTTGGAAGCAACAACGTGCGCTTATCCTCCAAGATGAACAGTTAGTGAAAGAATGCCTTAACAGATATGGTATTATTTTCAAACCGAGGTTATCCCACTTGGTAAGTGCGGACATGGTACCAAAACACTCTAAATCCTTGAAAGTTTCATCTTCCCAACAGTTTCACCGAATGTTTCAATCTACCAGTAGCCTAGTACATGAGACTCAAACTTGTATTTGGCGTGCTGTAACATATACATTATCTACGAGATGGAGAGTTACAGGAGTGGGTAGGGTTTACTGTTAGTTGTTCGGTCGTTGCGCTAAATGATCTACTTGACTAAAGGGAAACTACTAAAAGTCTAACATTTTCACTTGACTCACGCCTGGCTACTTTGGTCAGTCGCTAATTGGTCTTTCTATAGTCCTCCTATAATTATTTGTAAAATGACGTGTTTGTTCTAAGTCCGCTTACCTGTCAGTTCAACAGGTTGTAAGCACTCTTTCGGTGAGTTCGTTTTTTGTCCCTCTGACTGGGACAGGGATAACATTACTGACCGCGACCATTGTTTCGATTTCAGTCGCATGGTGCTTGTTAAAGTATGAAATGAAAATGCGAGTCCGATATGATTTTATGTAACAAAATCTTTGCCGCAACTTTGTGGCCAGCTTAATTTGCACACTTTGATCCTTACTGAACATTTCCTTACTTTTGATCTCGTTGATAAGATAATTACAGCTTCAACCAAAATGTGAGATTTCGGAGAAAAGATGAAAATGTGATCAAACTGTCAGTCGAAGGGTGAATGTCATGGGAACTGTGCTGGTATTATTTTCAATTCCAAGGTGAATTCATATTGTTAGTTAGTATTAAAACTTTCCAACCGATCAGGAAGTTGTGCTGATTATAGTACGTTAAAGAATACTCCACAATGCATATTAGACGTCGTTTTGAACGGAATCCGAAGAACTTAATGATGGGAAACTCAAGTTTAAGGTATCCGACCATGTTACAACGAGTGGGTTTCAGTTATGAACCGACGACGGAAGATAGGTCAATAGTACTCTGGTCCTGGATGCCTTCGGAGGGTTGCACATCAAAAGGATATCGCGGCCCATTGTCACTGATACAAATACCCGCCATCAATTGAATTGATGACAAAATAGAGCCAGGTCACTTCACTCAGTAATGGTATTAACAGCTGTGTCCACTGTTACTGAAACATCGAGAACAAGGAAGTTTTCCCAACACGTGCTTGTACCTAGAGCACAAAACCCCCCTGTCTAATCCGAAGACTGTCTGACAGCGTGTGCTTTACCGGGTAGAAAGCTTCAGTAAGCTAATTATGGGTGAGTTGATGTTCAAAATTCTACACCTGATGAGCTTATTTGTCAGACCACTTAAACTAAGTTTTACAAGCATGTTTTCTGTTAGTATAGAGTTTTCAGTAATTCTTTATTTGGATGAACGCAATCCATTTATTGCTACCATTGTGTATCAGCCTTGCATCAGTTGCCCTGAATCTGCAAATACCCCTATCGTGCTTTCGTTGATATGTGCGCAATCCCTGACTTCTATTTCCTTTGTTGTGTGAATCCGTGAAGGTTTTGGAGAAAAAATCTCCTCCATGCGACCGTGCACTGCTTAGCTCGTGTCACTGAGTCCCGGCACAATGTATTGTGTCGTTCGTGTTTCAGAGCTTTAACAAAGTGAATACTTGCAGGAGGGCCTGATGTCTTTTTGGTTTGACATTGTTCGTAACCAATGACATTGCCAGACGGTGAGCAGGACTGACGTGTATGTGAGGTTGTATGTGAGACAAGATGGTACGGACATCACCTGTGTCGGACTAGCTGAACCTTCGAGCGGTGTAGGGGACATAATGAATGAACACGGCTGTTTACCGAGGTCACGTTAACATCTGGAATGTAGGGTAAAGATCGCACTGAGGCATCAGCTCAACACATTAATTGTTGTAGACGGACAAAAATTTGCCAGAAATGTGCCAGTTGTTTGTCAGGTCAAGAGGACACCTACAAACTGAACTTTACGGATTTTACTACAACTGAACCGTTTTCGCTGATTTTCGTCATTTTGGTATGCCGCCAGGTCTAATTCTGAACCTTCTTTAGCCCATACAGGCAGCATCGGTTACCCAGTAATCTCACGTGGAGTGAGATCTCATGTTTTTGTAACCAGTTACCCAAAAATAGAATTTGGTCGTGCTCGAATCGTCGGTCTGTGAGTACAAAGTACGGATGCACGTCACTGTGCTTTCGCGCTCGATGTATCCACCTGGTTCAAAATGATAACATAGTGAGTGTTTGAATGGTACAGTCCGTCAGACTATGTGTGGTGGTTAAGATTGAGGTCGCCCACGAATAAATTGTCCACTTGGCTATCATCTGGCAAAATTGTTGTGAAACTAGCAAGTAATGATCAAAACACAATAAGATGACTATAAACTAACAGATGGAGACATAGCTTACAATTCTATTAAACTGACTCGTTTGCATTCAGAAAATCGCAGTTGCTACACGTTTTGAACTCAACACAAAGATTACTTAGCGCAGTTCTAGTAAGATCAAGTCCTGATGAATTCGAACTATTAAAAGACCTGCGGTAGTTTGTCCCTTCGAGAGTTCCCAATATTGTTCCGTATAGTTTGGTCTTTGATCCAAATATCTAATTGTAAACAAGGAAACTCATAAGGAATTCGGATATCAAGTTAGTGGGGCAACTGAACATCCAGGTGTACGCTGTCATCAGTTTCAAAATTGAAGAGCAATATTAATTTCTGGGAGTTAATAACGGATAAAGTTTCGTGTGCACGCTACATGTGTCTAATGAATATATATATTCCCACGTATACTTGTGTGCTAGTGAGCAGTTACGCAAACTAATGCAGGCCTATGTTTATTTATATATTTACTCGTACGGTTTGTTGATGTAGTCCCTTTAGCTGAAGATTGTCCACACTTTAATGTGATCTAACTGAACGTAACTCTTACTTTCAATTCGCCGTTAATTTCGAGAGATGACATTCGAATTAACCCGATTACTTCCGTTTGCCTGTAATTTTTGTACAGTAACTGATTTTAACAGTCGTCGTGTGCAAAAGTTCCGATACCTTCCGTTTTTCAGATGAAAGCAATTGATCGAGATGAGAATGCCACAATTGTTTATTCGATGGAAAGCGGATTGAATCAGAATATGGATGATATGCTTGGAGTTGAATCAGACGGTCGGGTTATTCTCGTTCAGTCCTTGGACTACGAGCAGCAGACCAAGTATGCGATAACCGTTCGAGCAAGTGATGGGGAGTTTTATGCACTTACGAGGCTAGAAGTTACAGTCATCGACGTGAACGACGAGTTGCCGGAGTTTGTGACGAATCCTCCTGCACTAACGATTGAAGAGAATCAGCCTGGCCAGACTTCTGTAGGGCAGGTAAGTTGACCAGAATTTCTTTCAAATGAACTAAAATTAGTAAATTTAATCCGAGTGCGTCACTACTCCAACCAGTGCATGATTTGCTTTTTAAATGACCTTATTTTTCTTTCAACATATTTCGAATAAAATTCAGTCCTGCAGTCCATTGCACACGTTGGTTTTGTCCTTCACGGATTTGGAAAAGCGCATTCATAAGAGTACAACCCACCTTCAAACGAGTTCTAGGTATTCGCGGAACAGGGTACAGTTTACGTCGCGTTCTTCCGAAAAGCTTTGTGGAAAAAATAATATGCCATTTTCACAAAAAATGTCACACTTTCGAAGCAGTACCTTTACGCAAGAAAAAAATGGGGCAGGTTTATTTTTTGAGACCGACAGATATTTCTCAATTTCGATCACAACGTTAAAATGAAGTTTGTTGCCAGTTGCTTATATTTCGGTTAAGGTTAATGCTATTCAGAACACAACCGGCACATTCCACCACCAATAACGATGCTCACGGGACCGATGGCCAAGTGTATGAGAGCTTTGACTATTATTGCAAATGACAGACACTGCGGTCCTTTGTTCAAACTATCTGTACACGGATAAGACTGCCCCTGAAGTGAACGTGAGCTACAAGAAACAATGTAATCTGTTGTTTATTATGAAAGCTCAAGTGAAGATATTTGGATCAAATAATACTGCAGCGTTTGTTATATCACTCTTCCCTGAATTAAAACATAGTATGCGGTAACTTACGCAACTTCCTGTCGTCACTGTGTACAAATCTGGTATAAAAAAGTACATTGTGTAAAAAAAATTCCTCGAAGTTAAAATAACAAACCAAGGTAAAAAAAATCACGGTTATATTATAATCACACAGTCTGTGTGCTGCTACGCCTCAGTCAGTTGTACACATAGCCACTGAGACGCGGATAAAAACTAACTCATACATGTAGCTTTCTAGGAGCAAAAATGCACAGGGGAAGTCAAAATTAATGGCAGGTGATGACACAAAGCATTCCAACAAAAACTGTATCACATCACTAACGGTCAGTTTCCTATTTACAATGTTGCAGATGCCCACTTTTTAAGTGTTCTATGATTGAAACATAGTCTGCAACTGATCTGATCTTGTTCGACCAGAAAACATTTCATCTATGCCACTGTAAAAGGACTTATTGAACTGGAATGTTCTGGTATCAGAGCTTACCAGTAGTTTCCGGCCGTTTCCGGATAGAAGCTCTTGCTCCGACACCTATGGCTATAGGTTAGGTGTGTGAATCATTGGTCCATTATATTTAAACACGCCAGCATGAGATTAAGGAAATGACGTCCACTCTGATATATCATTTATAAAAGTATGTTGCACAGCCAAGTAATCATCGCCGTTGTTTGCAAACAAGAAGGTCGGATTAAAATTTCCGTTCTGAATACTGTTTATTGTACAAGGAAGCTTCGATGAACAACTTTAAAGGTGCCATCACAATATCTTGTACTTGCCTAGTACAAACTGAAAACCTCACTGCTTTCTGAAATGAAACTGAACTAATCACATTTGTCAGTGGCAACCATGATATACTCACTCATTGACAGAAGCCATATATCGTCGTGATTTAGTTTTCCGGGTCCAAGGTGATAGATCCTGTTTCATTATTCCGGTCGATAACCAGACCTTCTGCTTTTTCTGCCATGTGTCATCAACCCTATCATCACCATAAACCGGCCATACCAAGATACTCCAACATATTGAGGGCGAAATTTGGGACAGTTCACATGTGTTTTGCTTGCTACTGGGAAAATTTTGGAGTGCATAAATTTATACTCGAATATTCTCCACCCCGTTGAACAATAGTTAGCCCAATGAACACTCACTTTGCCTCATTCGGACAAACGGTTTCAGTTTCTCGAAATATTCTAAATGTGAGTTCAAAGTACAAAGGGAATTATTGGCAACACTAAACCAATAGTAAAATACTCAAGCAATTAAAAAATGGAGAATGGGATCACACTAGTCCAAAACCACGTGAAGATGAGGAACATACATTGCAAAGGAAAATTGAAGACCATTTTCCAGGTGACCAACAGATGTTAAATTGTGGTGCAACGAAGTGCTGAAATATGTGTCGAACTATTGAAACTGTGGTTTGAATGGAAGTCATGAACATGTTATAACACACCAGTAACATATGGTCCACTCATAAACTATGTCAATTCAACAGTCCGCAAGCACGTTGTACTTAACAAGTTGTGTAGTATAAAGAAAGGGAGCATGTCTGAAATTTTAACCGAACTTTTCAACCGCGAGCGGATTCCAGCAGCTTCAGTTGCCGGGAAACGTATAAAAATTCTTGCTAAAACCAAATGGACACATTGAAAATGGGACAGTGACGGGCAGGCAGATTTATAACGCGATGAAAACCTAAATATTTAACGGCATAATGCACGGTTATCTCAAGATTCAATCTTCAGCTGCGGTAAAAAAGATGTGAGCAACTAATGCAATCCAAACAAACCCTAGTAATGTATACATCACTCACTGTGCCAGGTGCTGACAATTATTACTGAAAAACAGATTGAGAATAACAAAACGTCATGAGCACGTTGTAATACTCTACGTTTCAACCACCTCGGGTGGTTTCCTTAGGAGTGTTGTAATCGAAATCACATTCGATTTCGAGGAATGTCACCCGAGGCGGTTGAAACGTAGAGTATTACACCTTGCTGATGACGTTGTGTTATTCTCAATCTGTACATCACTAACATGTTAAACATGACGCCCAAAATGTTTGACTTCATTCTTACTACATTTGATGCTAGCGATTACTAATGATTACTCGTCTAGGTGTTTTAGCCGGATTAAATTAGATCGCATTCAACAAAGCCAACACTTAAACTGACCTATTTACCACATGTGGTAAGATCGTCAAAAAACAACAATGGTCTAAATTTTACTGTTGAGTCCTCACAGTCGCTTTGACGATGCGTTACGCTTCCCGAATTATTTCGTTGTGCGTGTTATTCAGTTAAAACACAGTTACAGCAACAAACGAGATGGCAGCAACCTGTGATATCTCCCAAAACTTTGATGAATGTAGCACCCCTACTTAAGAAGTACTCACCAGCGTTCTCAGGTAATTTCTGCATTTTAACTTATCCCTTCCGTAAGATATTACACCCTACACTAGGTTCTTATGTGGCAGTATTCCTTTTTATAGAGATAATTTCGAAGCATTGCTGTTACCACAGTTGTTAAGAATTCAGGCGTACCTATGTCGGAAATAAATAACAGACACTGTATACAGACTGACGAGTTGGCCACTATCAGAGCGGCTTCTGTTTGTGGGTGTGCACTGAATGCCTGCAGCTGTAGCACAGCTGATTCCTTCGGCAGTTTGTAAACTGAGACTTATCCCTGGTCTATGGCATAATTATCAGAGTAAAATATCCCAATTTCGTGTGCATCTTTTCGGTATGCTTCTGTGCATGGATTTGAATGTACGCTAATATTGTCATATGTTCACTGGCGAATGCTGGCATCAAAATGTTGGACTTTTACTCCTGGTTTTGTGACAAACTGGACAACCAGTATCTGGTTGTGCGTGTATTCCGCAGACCTAAGCAAAGTGCAGTAATTTCAACAATATCACTGAAAATACAGGTGCAAAATCCAAATGTCACTGACATTCATGCACAGTTTTGATTTTCAGGGCCACTGGAAGATGCTCAGGATAAAAACCAATCTTTTTTGCCGTCTTCCCTTTTCCGTTCCAAAGTCTTGATACCGAGTGATAAAACTCGATTGTCCTATGCTTCCCTGTAAACAAGTTTTGCACCGTTTGTTCTCTAACCCCATTAGCCGAAATACCACATGAGTAGATGCACTTCGTTATGATATGACCTCAGTGAGTGAACTACGCCATTGCTAGAGTCGAAAAACATAGGTCTGGTAGCAGGTTAAGCAAGCATAGGGGACATCACATTATGTCCAGTCATTTTGTTTGATGCAGTGTACGGACTAACACTCAGAATCCGATTGCAGCCGAGTTCACGGTGGAGTGGGATTAGTGGGTTCAGGTGTTTATCACACCATTTAGGAAAATCGGATGGTCCACTTTATTAGACCCCGTCTGGGAACAGATGTTTGAGGCAAGGCTCACAAATGGCCGTATTTAACCACAGATAAAATGTGGTGCTGTTATCTACAACCACTGATGAACCAAATCGAAGGATGGTCCGAGCTAATGAGAAAAGTCATTGGTGTGTGGCGCAGTTAAACACTAGAATGACAGTAGGAAAGGATGGATGGCAACGTCGCCTACTGAGTGGTTCTCGTGAGTGGCTATTTTATAGCTCACAATAATAATGGCTATGTTCACTTCACCGTGTACCTCCCTTTATAACTGATCTTCCTGATCATAAACGTTGTTCAGAATCTCATAAGACTTTCCGCACGCTACTGTCTAAATTAGTCACTGCAGGGCAATGTAGTTGCCGTTGAAATGATAAAACTCACTTGGTTTGTCATCAAAAATATAAACAAGGGTTTTGCGTTGCAATGATTAAGAGCTCACCTCTAACGCAATGCTTCCGTATAACGGAGGCGGTGTTGCCAAGTCCGTCTTTCCAGAAAAGTTTATCAGGTTTACTATTTTGTTGATTCATTTGGGGATTTGGTGTTGTATACAATAGAAATCATTCATAGTTAACTTCACTTCCAAAATTCTCGTAAACTGCAACAAGCCCCGTTGAAAAGGAGTGCTATACTCAAGATTAGCTTTCGTTAGAGTTTCGTGATACAGTTTATCCTTAGCGTGGTCGGCAATACTCACCAACTCTGTATCCATGAGACAGTTATGCTTACAACTTTGCCATTGACTTTAAATTACTCATTCTGCCCAAGTTCCGTGAAGTCAGATGATTCAGGTATCAAGTTGGATTATTTTTGTCTGCATAAACGGAATATTAGTCACTACATGCTAGAGGTCAACAGGGGCTAGGTAAGTCAAACATTGTACCCCCAGTTATTGTTTGCTCCAACACACGCCTCGGCTTGTTGAGGTTTAAAACAAACGCTGATCCCCTTTTTACTATAGGCAATATGTTGTCTTTATGTTCCGTCCCAGGATCGAATGGTTATTGAGGGACTGATGGGTATCAGGGGTCTGACTGAATTACGTCGCTTTTCAGGTTTCTTCAAAAATAATGAAATACCACCGAGGTGTCTAAACGTAACTGATAGTTAGATAACAACTACAGGCTGTTCTTCTGAGAGGACAGGAAAATCGCTGAAGCTAATGGCAAGTTGTCTGACTGTCTTGTAAAAGAAGCTAGAAATGTAGCGCCATTGTGAAGCTAACCTTCGCAGATAAATGAAAATTTCAAATCCCTACCTGCGGCTTCTTAAATCAGTCGTGTCCATTCAAATGGGTAATTCACAAACGCAAAAGTCTATTCAGCAAGATCAGCATAAAACATACGCGTAACCAACGAACGACACTACACATTCCAACACTCTTCGATGCCAGCTCTGGTTGGTTAGCTCAGAAACTAACTGAAACACTGATTGTTTTGTTAAAGATTGATTTGCACTCCGCCCAAACTAAAAGAAATTGGCGTTGGCTTAGCCTAGCTGCTGTGGTCAAGTAGACATATTTCACGAGTACACAAAATACAGTGGGTCTGTTTATTTGCTTAGTTGTCATTCAGGTGTCAGTACCCTAAGCTTTGGAGGTGTTTCGTACGAACAATGAAATGTGATGTTTCATCAGAATTCAATTTTACAGTGAAAAAAGGCATGTTAATTAGCATGTAATTAAGATTAGTCGCATTAGACAGGAGGAAATACACTCGGTCAATGTGACAAACATGAACGAGTCCAATGTAGACTTTTCTGAAACCACTGACTGTGGGAAGTACTTGAAGAACAGTGAGGCATTTTGTCTGGATTTGGCCTTTATTTCCATCTACATTCTTGAAGTTTCTCAGGTGAATTCGTGCACTCCCTTTGTTCCACTTTGGTGCCGGCAGATCATGAAAATTTGGTTGCGTTTGGCGTCGACAATGGTTAATTTTCGTCGACGAAAATTCACTGGAAATTATCCGTACAACTTATCGCGATTAGTTGTTTCGCGTTTGATCAATCTTGCAATGATAAGCCCTTAAATGTATCCCACTAACTGGTCTTTTAAGTTTAGGAAGACTGTAATGAAATTGGTCTTTCTTCTAGTCAGTATTGGGTAGTTCAGTTGCAGCTAAAGTTTGCTTGCGCATTAATGTTGGCATTCGTGGTATGAAAAAACAATGAAACGAACTGAACCGAATGTTTGCCAAACTGTAGAGCGTTCGGTTAGGTAAACCTCGTATTATTTCAAGGTTGAAGGGAAGTCGTGATGAAGTACACAGAACAATGTTTATCACCTGATGTTGCGACTGATTTCCTGATCTGAGCATTTAAAGAAAAGGTCTAGCAGTGTTGACCAAAGTCTTTTTTTCGTGCATTCGTGATTCTGAGATAACACTAGAAACACCTTCATAAATTCTGGGTGATACCGGTTTGGGAAGCGTGTGTTTTGTACTGGCGCCTCTGTCAAGCTCACAAATCAACTCAACTTAAGTGATCATTCTGGTATTGCACGGTGTACGGTACTTCGGCTCATGTGGGAAGTAAAAATCCCGTTTTGATTCAAGGTGTTCACGTAGTAAGCTTGACGTTTCGCAATTGAGCTTGGACGTAACTGAAGTCCACTCTAACCACGTTGAAAAGTGACTTCTCCTCATATCATAACAAGTGGAAAACTTTTACTCCTGAATTGAAAGTGTTACACTGCGTGTGAAACTCACTGCACTTGAAGTTCTTTATAAACTGGAATACCTCACCAATCGGGTTGTTAAAACCCTTTGTGTTGGAATATATCTTGACAAAAGTAGATGCACTTTGAACGAGGGTGACGTAGCTGCTGGTAAACAATTTGTGACTAACTGATTGAATGTGACTGGTCACACCTTCAGTTAACAGAATCTTGTTTTTTACTCATTCACTTCTGTTATTTGTCACCTCTTGTACTCAATAGCTGTTCATCAAAGATCGAGACAGTCCAGAAGTCAACGGGCAGGTATTGTGTCACGAGCCAGAACACTTGGTTAGCAGACAACCTCTTTTATTCTACCCTGAAATTAATCGACAGTTTGGCGGTTCAAGCCGATCAGCACACAGCGATTTCAATTCCAATAACGGCGCAATACTGACCCCATCGAGAAGTTCAGAAACTCAGGTGTACCAGCAATTCAGTTTGCTCACCCGGATAAGATTCGACCGTGAAGTTGACCCACACGTTTATGAAAGCCTTCTCATTTGCACCGATGGTCAGTCCTCGGATGATAGTAGTGAACTGAAAATGAAACGTCTTACCACTACGTTAACGATCTCGTTGACTGTGACAGACCAGAATGATAACCTACCGGTATTTGAAAAACAGCATTACGAGGCTGAATTGCCAGAAAATTGTCCAATTGGAACAAAAGTTATTCAGGTAAGATGATACCATTGTACTTTACTCATGCAATATATCTTTTTGGTTCTATCAATCGGTTGGGTTATTGGCATACATTTTAGGAAAAATTATAAAATATGAAACTCATGTCGGTGAACCATAGTAGAAAATGTACAGATTGACAGACACGTCTGTTGAGTTCGCGCATTTGCCGACAGAGTTCTGCTTCACGAATAGAAGGCAGTGATCGAATTAAACCACGCAGTCTTGAATCTAAACCGTTTTACCCACTAATTGGGAGGGATTGCTCCTAATACTGAAAGTCTTTTGATCAAACAGCAAATGACCGTCAGAAATTCTTTCCTGATGGAATTCTTGAGAGCAATCCAAAAAGACCGGGGGCTTGGTCAAATCAGCCTAACTCTACCTACTACATTGGTTGTGAAAGGTTTCATGCATGCGTGTTCGGGCACACGCCAGGTTGTTAAAACCTACTGTCATTCTTCTTGCATTTTCAAGAACCACTCATCTTTTCAAAGCACTGTAACTTTCCTTTTGTTTGATTGGCTGTTTCTTGTCAGTAACCTTTTCTGTTACAATTTTTGCTTTTAACATGCCTGTTTGACAAACCCCATTTGAATAGTTAATGCCCCAGGTCCACCAGTGGAATCCCTATAAAACAGTGTGTTCAGTGACTAGCTAAGTAGGAAGCAAGAAATTTTCAAACTCTTGGCTTGGCACCGCAGTTCAGCTGGTAGAGTGGTTACTGTGTTTGAGCACGTTGTTTCTGTCATCGGTATGAGTAGGGCCAAAGCATGGATGTTTTACAATTGGGTCTCTTCCTAATTACAGAATCCACCAGAATACTTGTGAGTAATGCAGTGTGCGCTTTGTTTTCCTAACTTTACATTCTGCGGTGGCGCAGTCGGCTGATGTACTCAAGGGCTCTCAAAAGAGGAAGTTGTCTATTTCAGTGCGTTAGAAATACAGACTTCACAGCTCATACAGCAGCGATGGGTTGAGTTCTTTCGGCTGTAGAACACATCACTACTTTCGCCCCATGCTGAAGTTTATTTACCTTAGACGACCTCTAAAATTAGATGAAAAATTTTAAGTGTATGCTATATTCAGGCATTTGACATACGAAATGTTTTTAAGACTAGATTCGTTTACGCAAAATATTGTCCACTTCATCAGTAAACAGTTTAAAAGTAAATGCGGACCCCCTGAACACCCGATATTTTGATGTAAAAACGGTATTTAAAGAGCAAAAATTGATTTAATAAACCATTATTGGTCAGGGTTAGGCGAGCTAAAAGACCTGTCAGCGGACAAATGTAGCTAAATTTATCAGGTGTATTTCAAATGCGTTAGCAAATTATGTGGAATCTGCCTTCCGGATAACCTTGCGAATGTACTTTTGGGAAAACCGTTCCAGTTTGTCAAGCAGCTGTCGACGTACACTGAAGAACTAGGAATAGTTAAATTTGTGCAAACATTTCAGCTCGCTTGCATGGAAAGCTTCTAGCTAATCGTCACTGACCATGGTTTTTGTCTGCTTTCGGATTCGCATATGTTGGCTCATTGGGCCACTCCAACTTCCGCCTAGTTATTAATACCACGGTATTCAACGCCACTAGGTTCAGACAAGCCTGGAAAATCAGAGAGCAAACCGGCGTGCGTGTGTTCACATCTATGCCTAGACCTGCGGAAGCCTTTACTTCGTCTCGTGTTTCGCACAATCATTCCGAAGCACACGTTAGTGCGGTGATTATTTTCTTAAGTCTGTTAACTTATAACACAGACCCCGTCATTTCATCCAATGAGATCTGGCTAAAGCAGTGTTTAGAAGCCAAGAAAAAGCAAGCGCGTGGATGAACCATCATTAGAAAAGCAACTGTTATGATGGGAAAGCATGTTACAATGATTTGTAGTATTGTTCTCTAAGTTAGTATCAATAAAGGACCATACTTCTGTCTATCGAATTCTCCTTTCATTCCCGTCTGGCAGACTGAATGTACCAGATGGTCTCTTTTGCCTTACCTCACTAATCGCGGGAAATTCGAATGACAGAAACGCACGCTTTGTTGTATTGCAAACTGTTCACATTAATAAATCAGACTTTTACAGAAAATTAAACTTGCACGCTCGTACTGGATGTTGTTGAAGACTAATTGCTCATAACGACTACAGGCCCTTCTAAACCACATTCGACAAATGGGCTGTTGTTGCGATGGCAGTTGGGGTAATTTCAGGAAACGAACATTTTAACTGTAATCAAATCCACTGTAGTAACAACGCTGACTCAGATTCGAAGGACTAATGTATCAAACAGTCAATGGTTAGTGCGTGTGTACACAAGTCGGTGGTTCTGCTCGCCAGCTGGCACAGTGATTGCACTTTATTCAGGAAAGTCCTTGAAGAAATCGAAAACACTTGTGTTCGGATTTTGTCTAACGAAATGGTAAACAAAGAGCAGGTGAGGCAGACCAGTTTAGACGTGTGTAAACCGCTACAATCAGAGAAACTACTCGGACCGACTTAGAACTGGCGTTACCTACTGTAGCACAAACTGAAGAAACGTGGTCGTGTTGCAATTGTTGGTAAAATGTTAATTTGGTAGCCGCAGCCCGACGTTTTCGCTTCTGATAGAATATGTGTGTATTTTTTCTCTCCAATAGTTCCATAATAGGTTAGTCGATAATGCAAACTAAATGTATTTCGTTTGAATTCACGTTGGTTTTGCTGAACAATTCTACATTTATGGAATTGCCAACATATACCCCGAACTAAGCTCCTGTTCAGTTCAGGACAGATTAGAAAGTGGTAAGGCTTATAACATGTCTAATAAAATTACAGTCAGACCAATAATAACATGGTAGGCTCCGATCCTTCAACCTCTGAACAAGTTTACGGCATATCTTTTGACAGTGCACGGGAAGATTGTTCGAAAGCTTCAGCTCATGATGATCTCTACTGTTTGTCAATCATGATACATGTAGGTCGATTTTAGGTCTGACATTGCAATCTACGCGATGGTTGATGTTGACATCCACGTAACCTGTAATAATCGCTTTTGTCCCGTTCAGTCGAATGGCATTATTGATTAAGTTTTAAATTGCTTTAGTGGGTAGCAGCCGAAACTGATGCGATTTAAAGTAACACGTTAGTAAATTGACCCGTAGTATAATCATTAATACACTAGGCAAAACGGTAGTTGTCACATTTTTGACATTTGCCTCAGTTGGGTTGCAATTTTATAATATTTTGACTTAATCGATTTTACATTTAGTCTTCGGCTGAATGAATTTCCTTACCGAGGCCGCGATAGGCACATTTGCTCTTGCTTTCGATTCCCGTGAAAATAACAGTTTTCCCGGTGATTCACCAAATTGTCCTTATTATCCTCATCCTGTAATGCCTTTTTTGCGGGATTGACCGTTTGTCGATGTGTTGACTACGGTAATTTGTTTCGGATTAAAGATAACTGACAATTCGTACATAATAAATGTCCCCGTCAATTCTTTCGTCAATTCACTGACGAACGCGCGAATATTGCCAGTAAGTATGACGCAAGGAATGAATTGCTCGCATTTTGTAGGTTCAGATGCCACTGTAATGAACGGGTGAGCAGAGAGCAGTTGAACTGTGGATAACAACTACGGCTCATTTATGAAGAAATTATGTGGGTGGTCGTCTTTTGTCCATTTGATAATTCAAGCGTGAAGTCCAAAAGTCCAACCGGTTAATTTTAAAAAACCAAACCTACCCGATTCAGAGGTAACGGTATGACGAAAACTGTTTTTATAATTCGCCCTCAAGCTACATCAAAACGTGTTGTGCGTCAAACCAAAAAAATCAAGACGCGACTGTAAACAAGTGATAAAGATATTCACTAGACTTCGCACAATATTTATTTAGACCCCGACCGGACGGTAACTGGGTGCTACGTCACACGGTCAGGGGCAAATATCTGTGTGGTTAGGATGGGTATGATTGATCGGTGGCCACGACAGATGCAAGGCGTTGAACACACTCCTTTCGGTTGTGCACATTATGGTTGTGAAATCTGATGGCAAACTCTTCTCGGATTTTCCGGTTTGTCTGATGACAGGTCCCGGAGAAACCTAAACAATTGTATTATCTTAAGAAAGAATCACTGAAAACTCTTGTTCACCACACCATTACTCAGTTCGCTTAAGCAGTCTGGTGCTAGATACCAAATGAATAACTTTATCTTGTTGAGTTCTGAAAAATGCCGAATGGCTATGGACGGTGCTGAATCCTTCTATCACGTCAGCTGAATATGATGTGCATCTAGACAGGATTATCCGACTGTTGTCACTTGGAAGATAGTGAGAGTTCCTAGTTTCGCACTTAATACTGTATTTATGGTTGACTGTAAGAGGCACATGCATACGTTAGCACAAACCAGCTAACGTGTGATGGCCTACGGAGCAAAATGTACGAAAACAAATAAGGAAGATATATAAGTAAAAATTACACGAACTGTGGAACATGCTGCGGAATCAGGCTTCAACATTACTACTTCCTCATACCAAATCCAAGTCATACGCTGGCGAACAGACTATCGTTTCCATCATAAGTGACCACCATCAAACACGGTGCAGCAAGGCAGTCAGTGGTTTGGTATTTATGGGGAGTGTTCAGCTCAATCAGGCCCACGAGGTGTAGTCAATTTGTATGTCAGCAGACAATATTTGTTTGTCCCAAAGACAGATCTGTGGATTTGCAGTTTTTGAGAGGGCGTTGCAACCACAAGTTGCTAATTCTCCGGAGGTACCGGTGATTGAAAATGTACACCCTTTGAACGGACTTCTAAAGGAGAGGTTGGGTTTACTATCCGTACGCTAGGGCTGCAAGTACACTGACGACATACTCGCGGCCACTCACTAGAAGATTGAGATCATCTCGACTCTACAGAAATCGCAAGCTGGCAAAAGGCATCCGTGTTTCATCTATTTTATTTGGTGGCTCATGAGTGCCATCGGTGTTTTCAACGTTTTACAACTTAGTTTTTCACTTAGAAAATAAAAAACACAAGTTATAAAACTTTTGTACATCCCCACCGACTATAGCAGTGCTGTCTGTAACTGTCAGTTGTAGATGTCGAAGTCTGCGTGCCCAAACTCTTCTGTTTCGATTGAAGATTCTATCCACTAGGCTCCAAGCTCCAGTAAAAGTTTTCAGAGTTTCAGTAGGGTAGCATCGAGATATGGTCAAGTCTTAACGACATGAAATTCGGATGATTGCGGGAAAATCGATTAGTTTTCAGCTGAATAAAACGTAGTATCCAGCGCCAGTTTTATCATACACACTATCTGTTATATACGTGGCAAATATGAGTCGAGATCGTTCGAGTGATGTAGTCGTAGACAAGTGTGACAAAAACACATTAGTGGATACGAAGCAGTTGCACGTTCTTTAAAGTAAACACATCAATTTACTTTCGACAACGAAGTCGCTTCCCGTCGATGCACACAACGATCTTGGTAGATACCAATTCGTGATCAGAATTAACAAGAGTGCCTCAGATTTGATTCCGGTCACTGAAACATTCTCGTTGCTGATGGGTGACGGTTGGGTGGTTAACCAATGTTCGTGGGTGACTTGACGACAAAAGTTGTGCATCAGCGAATGGCGGAAATAAGCAATCGCCAAAAACATAATGACATCAATAGAGATTTGCTGAAAACGGTTATTACCGTCTGCCCAACGAGTACAGTAAATATGCTATTCAACTATATCACACTTGTTTGAACCTAGTTCACAAGTTTGGTGATATTGTGATAAAATCCATACTTTGCTGTGCGTGTAACAGCAGGCAGCAACAATAAAATGGCGGCTTTGTGATAGGCGCCTCTTGCTGCTATGTCTTCACCTTCGAGTCCGGCAGCCCAAAGATGACAGATAGATACAAAACAAAACTAGTTAACGTTTCTTTCTCTATTCAAATAATCCTAGAAACATGACAGTTAAATTGTAAAACACTCCAAGATTAACTATTCACTTTTGCAATTGTGCACAGTATATATATATATATATATATGTGCTGCCAAATCCAAAACGTGCCATAGCCAATGAAGCCTGCCAACTGGCATTGCCACACTTCCCACCATGATACGCCTACTTGCACTAAAGATAACGATCAACTACTGCTCGTACAACTCTCCTTTCACGTAGAAAGACAGATGAGACGAAAAATTAACCTGCGAGCAAAATCCGCATACGCAGACTAACTTGTATGCTTGTATACTAGAAGTGCTCATCCTAGAACGTCAAAGTTATATCGGTGTCGCAGAATTCAACCCTTCACAAAGGTACCTCGGGCTTTGATTTCCAATTTTTCATCAGTAGTGAGTACATTTCCACTACACACAAGGTGTTACCACAGACAATCAGCATGGGCAGGACCCGACGCTAATCGTACAGCGAGGCCTCACGGTTCGGCTGGTTGAAAGATTACTTTCTGTCGGTAGGTTTTGAATCAATATATTGCCAGCGTTTTATTTCATGGTAAGTCACTGCTGTCGGCCGTCAAATACCTGCAGTAATAATCAACTGGGGTACCGTCGAAACTATATCTAGTGATGTCGAATAGTTGTTGAGATGTCGGACAGAATATATCGGACAACGTTATGATGTATGGAAATTGGAGAAACTTCACATCCTCACTTGGTCCTGGGTCTGGTTGTAGATTGTTGTGAGTATCCGAACGGAATGTTGAGTTAGGTCCTTCCTCAGGAGACAAAACCAGATTTCTGCATAAGCAAGCGATTCAAATGGTCACCAAAAATGTGCATTGTTTATAAGTGTTGTTTGATTTAACAATCGGCAAAATGTGCCGTTCTGCTCAGCACAGTCACTGGAAAATATGTTTTCACCCTGTAATTCGCGGCTTTGCTTTCAGTATGTTGTTATTTATCTCTGAATTGCCAACACTGAAAGTATATCGGATCAGAAATGAGGTGTTCTCTGTTACTTGTTTCACACAATGTTGTTGATGACTGTAGCAGATTTCCAGTCAGAGTGGGCGACTTCCTTACTCAGAGATTCCATAACAAAACTATCAACTTTTTAATAAGATCGCAGACTTCGTCCTTTGAATGAGAAATAAGATCGTCCGGAATAGACGATTTACACAAATTGGACGTACTGAAAGTTCTCGTAGTACGATCGGTGAGAAGTAGACGGATCAGGGAACATCAGCAGAGCCGCAAGCTCAAAACGGCTTCAATGGACAATTGTTGTGCGAATTAGTCTAATGACGTTCTATTCCCTGGTGCATACTGCACTCATGTTCATTGGGATTTTCAGAAATTGTTAGTCGTACATTCTACTATACTTCCGGTTAGAAGGAGATGCTGTGTTAACTTCTCATAGATTTTATATGCAACAGAAATTATCATCATCAACCAGCGCGCTTATTAAGAAACGTTTTTGTTACTTCAAAATTGTCTCACAGGTTGCACGTTTATGTATGGTTGACTGAGACTGCGGTGCAAAGTTTGTAAACAATGATTCTGATTGAAGCGCACGTCTTTCAAGTGATGGGCACTGTAATTAGAGTTGGAATAATTTTAGTTTGCACACTGTTCAGGAATAGTCTTGCACTTCGCACTGAACTTACATGATGTTTGATGGAAATAGCTGTCCACTCAGGTTGTTGAATATATTAATTAAGAAAAACGAGCAAACTGCACTGGGAATGTGATGTGCTATTCAACTTTGCGGGCTGCAACAGTCGAGGAAGTTGGATTATTTGAACAATGGGCTTCCGCCTCTACATAATCATCACTCCCTTTGACCGGTGTGGATGGTCAATTTATGGACCATAATTGTCTGCATTCATCAAGTCACAACGAGATCCGGTGCCTTTTGGGAAGTGTTTACTGTAGGACAGAAATCCGCATGAAGGGTACATGAGTACTTGGTTTTTCATAATACAACTATTCTGTTACGACTTGCTAGCAGAGAATAGCATGAGGAAACATTACATCCGAAATCAGTGCGATGATATTAGTTGTTATACAGCCTTCGCAATCAGCAGTAAACAGTTTTCTCAGTGCCACACGGAATTACACTTTGGTCTCCGTTTTCGATCACTCTGATTCAGCAGTGGTAACATTGCCGGTGCACTATAGCAATAGTGTACTTGTGGTCAGTGTGTTAGCCTTCGCTTACACAAATGCGAAAAAATACACTATGAACAGCAAACTGTTATGTAACAATAACTATTCATACACCAGATATGCACTGTAGTCTATTACACACGTCAATTAAAAACGCTTTTTGTAATGCCGGTCAGTACATAGTGTCATTAAAATTCTGTTTCTCATCTAATTCGGCATAATTTGATTAACTCACTTCAGTGTACATATATATATATGTGTTTATATATACTTGACTGTTCCTTGGAGGTATACACGACACCATTTTGATAATCCTGATAACCATTCACTTCCACTTTCTTTCAAATGTTATAACTATTCGTAATAATTGTGGTAAATGCAATTAGCAGTTTGACCCTTCGCTTTATTTTCCCATCTGATCAAAAGCAAACCGTTTCACCTTCCCTGCAATAGGCTAAATCGGATATGTCGAATTTTTTAATAAAACATTTCCAAAGCCCTGGCAAACGATGTTGTCACCAACAGATTTTAAGTTTAAAAAATGACCACAGCCTCTTAAGATTACAACAATTAACACCGCCCATATACCGTTAGCTGCAACCTTTTCTGAAAGATGACCACAACCATTGATGAACTGTTCCATTACTATCAATTGAGCATACATTATGAACACTCATATTGGCAGATGATTTTGTGGGTGTTGCTTAACCGGTTGATGAGAGACAATGATATTGGCACAATTGAATAAGTAAACGACAATAAGTAAACGGCAGGCTGATCGCAGATGGAAAAATATTAGGCTGACACAAACATCAAATAATCAGTAAGTTGAATATCCCTTAGAAAGATGCGTAAATACTTCAAAGTTTCAGCCGTACAAGCAGCCAGCACTACATTCATCTGGGCCAGAAGCCCGATTACGTTTGGAGTCGAAATACGATTGCGTACCTTACTTTTAGTGGGGTTTGTAAATTTATCGATCAAGATACAACACCGTAAGCTTGCAGCTGTAGCACATTGGAGGTGAGATATCAGCTAGATTGACCTTACAAACGTCCCGCTAGGCGGACCTATTACGGGTGACGTCTGACTCGCCGACAGCTTCAATAACGAAAAGACACTCCCGCCCAGTGACATGGAGAAGCTCGAAGAGTATGCCAGTGTTACCTAAAACATAGGCGGTTTCTGTTTCTGTACATTTTACCACCAACCAATCTTACACCCACCACACAGCTTTAATAATCATCCACCACTATCCGAACGGGAATGCCAACCCAAACTTGCTACTTAAACAAAAATCAACTTCATAAATGCGGCGGACGTGCCCGATCAAGATGACTGCATCACAGCGACGTGCTGACAAGAGGGAAAGGCCGGATCTGTGTGATACATGTCCTTGGTGACCAAGTCACCTCAGACAGTTGGAGCATAAGCAGACACGATGAAAAGATTTCCTCTGGCCTCGATAAGACCCAACAATAGGAGAATCCAGTCTGTCAATGCAACTGCGGCCGTCGTGCACACCAGCATGATTGGTAGCGTCGGCCCTGCAGTCACCCGATGTGTATAACCAGTATCGAGTACAAAATGCGGGTGCTGTCAGTTTCATACGTTGACTACTGTCCTGGATTCTAGTCTATGAAACACAACAGCCACCGACATTTAACGAGTCTAACGCCCGTGTGAGAGCGGCTTGCTGACCTACCTCTTTTAGAATGCGACCGTTGGAAACACACATCGCTTTGCATTTTGGGTCTGAGCAAGGGACGAGGGAGGTCTGGGGCTGAGTGGTAAGAGGTAGGACTTGCCGACAGTGTCGCTATGGCTAACTATATCTATTGTTGGACCTGTGAAGCAATCACTGTAAATGAAAGCATGAATCTGGAGGCTAAATCGGACAGAAAGATGGAGATGGATCAGTAGTAGCTTGTTCCGGACAATCCATCCGGTTATATGCAGTAGACATGACAACCCGGTTAGTACTGTGCGATAGCTAATGGAGTATGGGATTAACAGTGCTGTGAATGTCATCATCATTATAGACAGCAATACATCAGTGGTTTACAATAAAGCTTAACTTCCATACAAACATGAAAAAAACCAAACCCTATGTAGAAAGAGGGAAGGCAAATGAAAGGGACAAGAATGGACCTAACTACTAAAAATAACCACGTATTGCTGTATATGATGATCGTTTCACGCTTCGTTTGCTAATGTAACAACTACCGCCAGCTAACCCACTGATCCCTGCTTTACAAGATGTATACTGGTGCAGTGGAAATTAGCCTGTTGCAGTATTTGATGACTTAGGCTGTCTGACTGACGGTACTTATTGAATAGGTTGATTTTGTTTATATTTAAGTGACTTGCTTTTTGTGGGGAACAAACCTACTGACAACCTTGTCATATCGTCGATGTTTGGCTTAACATCCCTACGTGAACGCTACACCAGCGACTGGAGTGGGTACCGGAGCTTGATCTCATTCTGCACGGAATGAGTGGATTTGCCGCTTGCTCGACTGCTCATGCATCTAACCTACCCAATGTTCGTGGCCAACTGGAGTTAACAATTAGTTTTTCATATTATCACGATGACCAACAACCTTGACACAAGTGTTCTGTGAGTGACCTCAGAATGTCATCATGAAAGTGGGTGTACCCTAACACGGTCATGGCTATATGGGTAAGACCATGGACGGCTTTATTCCTTTCTGTCGGACCAAACGATGATTCCATGGCGACTCCAATGTTCGGCGGTTCTGTCCACTTGGATGCAAAATGAACACAAACAACTGTTTATCTGGACTACCGTGAATTGTTTGGTAATATCGTGTAACCTGAGGAAGCCATATGTGTTTGGGAAACCTGCAGAATAGTTGTCCCTGAAACACACATTCTAGATACCATACCAATTCCATCAAACCAGTTTTGTTTGGATTGGCGTGGTTTCCAGCATATTATCAAAAGCATACCATTAATTATTGATCGAAAAACAGGGGGCCTGCGAACGACCGGGAGACGATGACGTTCTTCTGTGTAAATTCCAGTCTACGGACCCACTCACACGAATTTTCACCTAAGTATTATTCTCATTTGAATATATACTAGAAAGAAACTGAAAACAAAACATGATCGGGAAAAATGAAATATTGATGTTTTCAACAAAATTCTCCACCAGCCACGAATCTGAATAGGTAGTGGTGCTCGAACCACCTATCTGCAAAAAAGCTTTGCAAATTAATTGGGTGAGGAAGCTTTGACCGATTGCAAACAACAACTAAGTAAATAAAGTCTAAGTAAATCCAGTGCCGTGAATATTGACATATTACTTGTCACACCATGATACTATGTGGACTGGCATTTCCAATCAGCTAGCTGAGTAACTACGAAATTCTTAACCGAACACATGAACGATACTTTCATTTATCAAAGTGAGGGTCAAAGAACTGATGACTGAACCGCCACGTGATAGCAAGTAGGTCCTATTTAGCTTTTTATAGTAATTGAAGTTCGATCAGACCAACGTTATGGGGAAATTTATAATGTTGTACTAACCAACTACAGTCTTTGTTATAGGTGTAACGGACTGTGTAACCGAAGATTGTAAATACGCTCCGGCTTCCCCACATAACCCTTCCACTTCATGTGTGTTATATGGTGGAAGCAAACTGCGACCAACACAAAAGTTCGGTCAGTTGATGTGAGGCTATTACGCGAATTTAAAGACAGTCCAAGGGCAAGGATAAGTGTTCCCTTAGTTGTCATCTGCAACGGTGACTTACGTGTGTATACATGAGATAGCGGCTACACTTGTATCCATATACACATAGTCGATACTGGGCAGGTGAACTGGTAGATGTGACTAATCTCGATTATTTGATTTAGCAACGACCTGAAAATGAGTTGGATACCGTCAACAGACGAGATCTAAGGAAAAATGACTGAAATCGACAAATATTGAATACAAGACACTACTGACTGCAATAGTTTCACAGTTATAGCTCATATCTGGATTGCTGTTGATTTTCAAGTGTACTTCCAGCTAACGGTTTGTCTTGCATTCGTTTCCAGCAACACATTACTGACTTAATTTGACATATATCAAGGGGTTAAGTGAACAGTAGACTTTGCAATCGCTGGTACATGAAAAGCTCTCTTCCAAATGTTCTCAACCTTCAACGGTCTGAGTTTTGGTCTTGAGGTCAAATCTTCAATAGATAGGATAGAGATTTTTGTGGCAAAAATATGCTGAATATCCTTGAATACTTACACTTAACAGTTTACGCGGTTTGATGATTAGCGACGATAGTTTCCTTAACTCACTGGAAGCATAGTAGGCACATATTTCCTGGAAGCATTAAGTTCGTTTCATATTGTAACAACTGCAGGCCGTTTCACACAACATGTTTGAAATTTATGAGTTACCTACTTGGTAAAACATCTAGACGTGAAATAACCACGTGCACCTCTCTGCTCTGCCTACACCTACTGGTTAACGGTGGCCTCACTGTTAGTTTTCAGGTGCGTTATAAACTTCACTGAAAGTGGCCATAAACCGGAATATTCGGTCTCTATATTCATCATAGAACCCTCTCCAAAAATCAGAGATTTTGACACCGATGATTCACAAATTTGCTGTTGATTATCATATTGCCAACCGGTCAATGCATACAATCCGCGAACCATTTTTGTAGTGAAAGCTGAAGCGGTTAAAAGGCTAGACATAGTTTACAAATCAAGAGTGTTTATGCCGTCACATGTTTGGTGTATGTGAACCATATGGTTTGCGTGTAAATATGCCCATTCGGAAGGTTAATTTGGGTATGCAAAACCACAACCCATTCTGTGTTAACCATTAAGTGATTTTGTTTTGCAAATTTTAACTACGTAACACCATGTTTTTTTGAAAACCGCTGCGCGCTCGATTTCAGTTTGGATTCACATTATCTGCAGATAAGTTGGACAATTGTACACGTGTTAAACTACAGTGATTGCCGAATCTAACCTTTACGTTTAATTAGAGGTATGTTCGGCTGTCTTCCATCGGAAAGAAACATATGTTTAAGGTTTCACTTTCCTCGTATCTCAAAAGTACACCCTGTCTTCGTTCAAACAGGAATTGGTATGGTCGCTCTAGTACCATTAATGTGAGCAACGTTTAAACACTATTCTGATGGTCTCAAAAACACGGCCCTCTGCTCAAGAACATACTCCTACAAAAAATATTACGTGCATGGGGCTATTAGAAACATTACTTTAATCACTTGAAGCTCCGTCGTTCCCAATACAATCCAGGAAGCAACAAATTCACGTTAGTCTGCTTTATCACCGGAAAGTATTACCATGGAGAGTTAAAATGAATATGCCCACAATATTCCACCGTTACTCATCTGATGTCCAAAGGCAAGCAGTTCGCCTAAGTTTGCGTCTTTTCCACTTCAGCGAATATTTTCAAGCAAACAAACCAAGAATGTCCAGTCGGTGAATCGCAGGTCGGCTAAAATAAACCGTTTTGTAATGTAGTCACACGGACCTCCTTTCCCAAGTTTACTTGCTTTATATAACGATAGTCACTGTTGTCAACACTTCTGGTAATATGGAGAAACGACATGGAATCTCGGTACGTATTCCGGTCTTAGAAATAACAAGAAATGCCGCTGAGATCGCCCCTAGAAGTTAATTGGTGATTAAATTGAAGCTGTCGCAAGCTATCTTCCCCTGGCAAATTGAAATAAGCTTTAGCCAGGCGGCTATACAATGATTTATCTTGTGTCTTATTCTTCGGGACTTTCCCCGGTTACAGTAAATTGTGATTTACTGTCGTTGTCGCAATAAGTGAAGTTTTTAAACTTTCGGCATTCTCTTTTATTACGTTGCCTGTTCGAAGCACGCTAGCTCTCGTCGTCGCATAGTGTAACATAGTGTAACAGTGACATGCGACGAAATTCACCCAACCGATCACGATGGGAAATTAGCCAAACAACTCACTGTAGAAGCGCCTTATTGTTGAGCAGGGTGCACACTTTAGGGTTGTCGTAATATGATGTCCAGTCCGGATAGTCTGTGGCAGATACGGCAGGCTTGCTCGAACGTCGATTACTCGGAGAAGGAATGAGACTCAGCCTGGACCAACTCTGATGAACTTTAGCGTCATGCGTTGAGAAAGAGAGGGTGTTGTTATCTGTTATATCAGATCTCATCTGGCTGGTGGAAGCTAGTTTATCCAGAAAATTGGTCCGCTTCACAGATGTACGTTGCACTTGGACTACGCCGAGAAAAACCATCGACTCCCATTTTTGTCTAACGGAGTAAAGCAGAAAAGATTGTTCTCATTGGGCAGCCTTCAATTGGGATCACCTTTCATTCCACCTGTGAGGAGAGATGTATTAAAACCACCGGTCAGTTATGTAGTTAGCTTGGTACAACTTTCTGATTGATATAGAATAATTGTTAGCTTCACAGGCATAAATAATTGCAGGATTCACCATAACAACCCTATTCTCCAGTGAGCGTGTTTTTTCACCCAAACCTGCATAACAGCAGGAGCATGTTTTGCTTTGAATTGTGTATCCTATTTACCACTTACTTCCGGTTTTAATTCTCCTATCAATATGATTTTTCATTGTGGTTGCCTGCTAATTGCTCACTCACAAAACAAATGTGTAGGCACCGCCATGCATTTTCCAACAATGGTGACCATAGGTTGAAATCAAGATTGTCTTGAGCATGTCATAATGAAGTGTAAGTAGTATGTACCAACTTAGCATTACTGTCCTATGGTAGACTAAGGGTTCACTGTGACACCGGTGTTTTTGATCACCTTGACAATGACGCAAAACGAACCAACCACCAAAACGACTGAATGAGTGCCAGCCCTGTCGGTTTGGTAGTATGGTTGTAAGCTATTATTATCTGAGTTAATCATATGTTTATGTGTAGGAATTAGCCCTCGAACGATTCACAAATATTTACAGGACTTTCCAGACTGCTGTATAAGACCGAGACAAATGTCCGTTCAACATAACTTAGAGAAGTCATAGCCATTACTCATTCATGTGATATTGGAAGTGTTGAAATAACGAAAGGCAGAGTCAGAACTACGAAAGAGAAGCTGATCGTAAATTTCTTCGAAAGTGAGACGACCAAATGTGTTGTAAACAGAATGGGTTCGTATAAACTGAACATCACGCACAACTAATCACAGCTGTTGAATCACTATACCTTTTTCAGTCGGTCTTTTTCGAAAAAAGCACTATACTCAAGTTTTCCTCTCATCAGATCTCGTCGGTAGGGCGTTTCCTCGCCACGACCAGGACTAAAACTTCGATCACGCCTTCGTTAGACAACCGTCTTGACCCTACTACTCACTAGTAATCAAAATACCGCTCAACCCCATAGTGATTTTTTGATTTCCATTTGCAGAGCAGTCTTAGTCGAAGGCTCATCGATTGTAATCAACAAGGCAGTTAAAAGTGTCTCCTCTCCAGGCGATTGGGCAACCTGATCACTACTCACAAACAGAAGTGTTTGAGGGTTCACACATGGAAACTGATCCTCTTGGAATTTAAAGTCAGGTCCTTCATCAGGCAGCCCGGCCTGTATTGTTAGCTGAATGAACCAACCTTTTTGATGTACAAGTAAAACTTGGGACACGACTTCAGTTGTTTTTTTCGCACACCCAATGCGCTTGGCTCATCGGTAATCCACGTGACTGACTCTCCCGAATCTGTTTTTGTCTCATCGTGTTGCATCAGTACCGTATTGACACCATCGGTGTACGACTGAGTCTTCATAAATGTGGGTGCTCCACATTAACCAGCGTGCATCATATATATACATATTTTCACGTAGTCCCTTGGTCCACAGGAAGTTTCCGAGTCTAGGACGGAACAATTGGAATCAATCCAATTATCGATTAGTTCAAAATTTGTTCTGGAACTGTAAATTTTAAGTGGTCCCAGGTACATTCCACGTGAATACAGAATTACCTCTATTATTCGACCTGTCATTATTACGTTGTTAAAATTTATGAACTGCGCAAAATCTCCATTCATTTTGCTAATATCCGTTTGTTGCTATTCAAAAAAATCTAGTGCACTACTTTAAACGGGCATCTCGGGAAATGGTGGCTAAAGCCGAACAGCAAAAAGAGTTGAATTGTCTAACTATCTATCTTTTGGAATGTTGACGATCCAAGTTCACCTGATTTCGAAGACATGGATTCCATATGAAAGCAGTCTAGTCAACATAGAATCGAAGTTATCCACTAATGGTCAGAATATAGCTTTCTTGTCTCATACGTCACGTTGGTCAGTCTTTTCATTTCAGCCCCGATTCCCAATTTCAAGAGGAGACTAAGTGGCTGCATCCGGCTGAGTGCAGCTAGACTGGCTTATATCAATGCAGATGCACACGCACAAACGCCTAACATGCGTGTTTCTATCCACTGACGGTTAACATGACCATCGACGGTCACGTTGTTCGCCATGGAGAAGGAATTAGAACTGACTGGAAAACCCTCTTTGTCAATAACTCTGTGTCGGAGTGGTCGTGATCACCAACGGTATTCAAGAGATAAATTCTCGGTTATAGCGGACGACACATTTGGAATTAGAATGTTATGAATGTGTAGCGGATGGCAAATAAGGAACGGTGTAGACAGCTTGATTTCCTTGCTTAGTTTTGTTTACGCCCACTTTCTTCGCAACAGGATGTCGCCTGCGGCTCATGTCAACTCGTGTGCACATCAAACGAGCCGCCTACCTATCCGGATATCGTTTTGAAAGGAGAAAGAAAACTGATTAGTCACAACCACCCAGGCTAGATGAAATGGCAAATTTGCGTATCCCTAGAGAGCAGAGAATCCACGCAGCATGCAACTGTTTCAGTCTGACTTGAATCTGGCTGCACGAATGGGCATGATTCGGTAACTTTATTCAAGAATGGCCGTGCCGCCAACCGTGGATAATTGCAAGTAATCTGCTCACTCAAAAATCACATTGTCAGCTCAAACACTTTGCCTGAAGCGCTCAGCTTGAAGGCAGTAGCACCCCCTTCGCCAACTCTTACGTGCCAGTCTAGCCCTGTAAGAACTAATCTCCCGGAGGGATATGCGGTGGAACTCCGTACTGTTTCACGGCTCAAAAACTTGAAGACCTGTCTGTAAATACAAATGATTCCTATGCTTTCCGAAACAACTAGTTACTCAGACGGGTGGCTGGCCGGTTCGTTAAATCACAGTTTCTTCGGTGAACTCGCAGACGATGCTTACTAGTGAGGGCATTTTAACTGCTTCATTCAGTGGGCGTTTTAAAGAGAAAGGTCAACCAACAAATCCATATTTGACACAGCAAAACAATATGTGTTTAAAGAAAAAATTGACAAAAATAAATAGCTGCTTCACAGGTTTTATTATAAAAATAACAGGTTTTTCTGGAACATTCCTTTCTGCTTTATCTAAGGCAGCTGCTTAGTAATGCGTATAACGTAGACTTGTATACAAGAAAAAATTGCAAAACCATTTGTACACGAGAAGTACCCACGTTTACACTTGTTCCCATCTTCATAAGTTCATCAAAACTCACCATACACTGAACGCACAGCTATTTAAGTGATACTGCATATGGATCATATTGAGGAACTCATGAGGATTACTACCATTTCGAGGGCACATCATCACCGAACAATTGAGTGCGTCGCAGAAAATAATTCAATAGATAGGCATATTTGATTAATTGTAAAACAGAAATGGAAGAAAGTTGAGAAACACTTTAATGCAGGTCTTTCGTCGCACTTGGGCCGAATAATTTCGGCTGGTGTAAACCAGATCGTTTTTATGGCCATCACAGTATTAGTGATTTACTTATGCTGGTAGCCTACTCTATGGTTAATATGTTTTTCTTTGATTGACCTCTTGCTTCACATGTTGTGAAAAGAGGCGTAATGTCAGATGAACAGAAAGGTGAAAGAATCTGTGGATAACCACGAAGTTTTCATCAGTCGCTTATACTACAAATGTAGAAGCATTAGTCATACCGCTCTCCGCTAATCAAAAGGTTTTTGAGTTTTTCGACTTCCCTAATGAACCACCTTTGAACTCACATAACACTCTGCTAACTGGTTTTCACGACAAGGTTGCGGAACGTGTTTGTTCATATTCAACTGAAAAGCGCAATAAATTCAAAATGTTAAGAAGCTGGATGGCTTCTTACAGAGAGTATTCTGCAAAGTATTTTGGTAATGCAGATTTTCAAGTTTTGTGAAGAAGAGTCATGAGCTGGCCTGCATGCACATACGGTTAGTTTAGTACATCTTGGATTTTGTTAGATACCACTTTCCCAGAAATTGTGTATTGGTTTGCGTAAAACAACCTAGAATTCCCGTTCGTGAACGGTTCGATAAAGACAGCGCAAGTTATGGTGTAAAAAATTTGCACCTTCCTGTATGTTCGTAACCCGCGAGACGGTTTGTATCATCAAAGTAGACAAGCGTTGGTCATTCCAAATGTCCGTAACTTGTAGACTCAGCATTCTTTCGAATAAAACAAGTGAACCAATGAGACCTGTAAGCGTAATTATCAACTGAGACATGGGATCACACGACATTCTGTTCATTGCATCAAAAAAATCGCTGAAACAATGACACATGCATAAGCCTAGACAGTGTTCTTCATGGGCTACTGCGCGAGACACCAAGTGCACGTGTTAACTTCGCTGTTGCAGGAAACTACTAAATTTTGCTCACAAAAATTCCATGCCTCTGTTATATTCCAGTGCCTTAATGGATGGGGTAGTTCTTCAGTACGAGAAATTGCACACTGCATATAGGTATATATCACTACCGTGAACAACTGCTTTGGTGAAATTACCCGCATGTTCCCGTTTACTGAACAAGATTGTTTCGTTACCATGGGCTCTTGTTGATAAAGATTCAAGTTTTGCCTATTTCAAACCGTGTGAGATAAACTCGGGCTACTTTCTGTGCTAAATGATGCTAATCTCATTTAGAGTTTGTTGTATGAAACCCACTTTAACAGAAAATCTACCAATGGCCCCATATGTGCTGCAATTCATCAGGAGGACAACAGTGGGTTTTCGTTCGTTTTAGCTTTCGAGGTACGCGTTTGCAGCTTGTGTGAATTAGTTGTGTAGAGAACTGCGTCTGAATGTCCCGCAAACACGTAATAATTTTCTCAGTACTGCCTACATATAGCACAGTATCTATCCATCAGATTTTTCCACGATGTCTCGTGAGTTACGGTGAAATAACAGTCAATACAGTTACAACATTTCACTGTAACCTCTCCAACATGTAAAAAGCCACCAGAATTCACGACAGCCCTCAGGTAGAGCTCGCGTAGCAACTGCCCCGCTGAAGTTAGCATTTTACCCTCGACTGGTGCTTCTGTCAAAATCGGAGTTTCAAACGCGGGCAAACCAACCAGCATAAGCTAGATAAATTAGTCATTTTGCGAACGTAAAACCGTGCTTCTGAGTGACTTCAAAAGAATGGTATCTATATAACCCTTGTAGGGTCAAATCTACCCCCTTCCGACCAATTCAATATCCCCTATCATTTGAGAGGTAACAGAACAATTCCTTATAATAGGTTTTTCATGTATTGTGAAAGAACCACAGTCATTCTTCGAACACCTTGCGTCAAAACTGAACGACCTCTTCATCTTAACGTTGATATTACCAAGTTCATGTCCTCATTCACTTGAAACCTGCTTGAGCTACATTTTTGAGAACCAGATGTTCGCTCAAATCGCAAATAAGTAATCAACGCTACGATGAATGAATAGAGATGTACAATTACCACAACCTGATATGGTTTCATGAGACCGAGACGGTTTCTCAGATGGGACATTTAACTTTGTAAATGATCTAGGAATGAACCTTCAATTGGGAGATCAAGCTTGGCGCAGTTAACTATTCATTTTAAAGTTTTTCCACCCACGTACATCCAAGGAGGAACGAACTAACACTGTTCTTCACTGAGACGAACCTGATAGCAACCGATTCGAAGAGAGACTTTCAAAAACAATCGAGGGAGAAAAGACGCTGAAAAGTCTTGCTAGAAAAAAATAATAGACTTTGTGTAAACGACTTGGGAGGAAGCAGAAAATGAAAGGTATCACAGTTAGCTTCTGATGCGACAAGACGTTTCCGATTTGAAGTCACGGTTCGACCTTGGCGTCTCCATAAAACAGCACAGCGGCGGCTGGTAACCGAAGTATCATGCATTGCAGACTGAACATATTATTATTCATCTGACTCTTAGATTTATTTTATCTGTTTCGTTGAAAATTGTGCACAATAAGCCTTTCGAACACACTTTGTTGCATCTCGTTGGATGTATATTGCAGTCTGCGGGTTTATATAATAGAGCCCCCAATTTCGGTTGAATTTCGTTAAATCAACCCGCGGAGTGCAGTGTGTACCTGATAAAACGCAGCAGAATGTGCCCAAGAGGTAGAGTGTACAAAAAATTTTAAACACTTCTTTTGAAGAGAAGTTCATGAAGTCTAATGTCGTATTTCAAAGGGAGTTTGCTGGTGTTTTAATGGAAAGCATTCTGAATTTATGAAATTTGAAATGCATACTACACGGTAAGTTTGAGAAGCCTGATATTTTTTCAATGTTTCTCATCTTGACGACTGGTATAGCGGTTTTTTTTAAAGTGATCACTCAACGTTCATCTCTGTAACTTACCAAAGTTGTTCAAAAGGAAACAAATGGAGTAGATGTAAAACGAAAGAATTCCGTATTGTAAGCATCATGTGACTTGAAAACCTTGAATATCTCCAGGCAAAACGCTTTGTTCCTAAATGAAACGGAACGTGCTCCTTCTATTATGGCTTGCTTACCCGTTACATGAATTTTATCTGTTCAACTGGATGATTAAGAGGCAATGATCTAAGGTTAGTGTGTCGTATAACCTTGTCGCACTAGGTGTCATACACGATCAAAAGTAGAGGATTACCCGTTTCCACTGCCGAGATATATCCGTTATTTGACTGTAGCCAGTTAAAATAATCCTGCAGAAATCAATAATGCATTTGTTTATTCACACGTTTGCTGCAATTGTTCCGATTTTTTTAACTGAGCCTGGATCCAGTTAACCAAAACTTTTCATCGCGTGAGGAACTCAAGGATATGCAAGTAACGCGGTACTTCGTATTTGGGTGCCTAGCAGTGAACTGTGACTATTGAGGGTTAAATATTCTTCATTTTTTGGTCCATAATATTCCTGATCTAATCGCAACAGCAGACTTCCCGGGTCACTCGCTCACGTTGTCTACGTTGTCCGCCCGGATATCACAGTGTCAGATAAAATCGTAATGGTGCGTTCATCAATTAGTCGGGATGTGCAGTATGTTTGAGTTCGGATTCTCTAATGGCTTCATTCATTCACGTCAGATTTTGCTAGCATACTTGAACTAACATGAAGCTCTCCACGTCGTCATTCTTCGTGGGGTATAGAATAAAGTTATTATCTAGCATTTGGTTAAACGCATCGATCTAAGCGGCAGAAAACCACTTGCTAAGTAAATCTCCGTACGTATGCAAGTGGAGTAAAAGTATTGTTCATACTCCGTTGAAGCAACTAAAGTTTTTTAACCTACTAATGTAAGACCTACACAGAAACGTTCCAGGATGAGGTGTTTTACGTCAAACTCAGACTGTAGGTTGACTACATCTTTTGATAATAAAAATCTGAAAGCACAAAATACTAGGGCGCAATGAATGGAAAAGCAGGCATTTTCATGTGGCTTATCCAACTGTCCAGCCGTGAATTGGCTAATTAGCCGAATGCTAATCAGGTCTGTCAGATCACAGTTGGGCAGTGCGAATAAGGCTGGGTCGGAAATCTTCGAGCGAATAACCGTCGATTCTCTGTTCTATAATCAGAACCATTTACGGCAGTGAACATCTGACTTATCTGTTACGGAATAATTTTCTAGACTGATTGAAATATGTCTGGACTGGTATATATGTGACTACCAGATATAAGACCAGTTTCATATATTCATCAGTAAGAATATTGAAACAAACTGCTAAAGTATTACAGGTCGCACGTCGCAAGTATAACAGGGGGGAAGTTGTGCACTAGATACCTTTGATGCATTAAAAAAGGAATCCGCTCAGAAAAGACTACGGGGCATCGTTTCCCCATTCTATGGAGCCGTTTCTGTCGCACGTACAAGCATTTGTAACACGAAGATTTCCGAACGTACATATTGCTGTCCAGAAAAAGAACGACTGTCTAACCTGCAACCTGAACACTTTTACAGTAACACTATCAAGTATATCTTTGTCCACCAGGTGGGAACCACCTGATTTTTATCGGAAGTGCTGAAAGCGGCCAAAATTTCCCACACCACTAACGATGACTGATAGCTCGATCTTACCATTTACAGTTAACAAAACAGTAAGACTGTCTTATCCTGGCATTATCTCAAAGCTTGAGTGCTACTCGCAATTGATTGTGGAAGATTTTTCGTGTGGTCATTTCACTGGAAACATTCCAGTACGCAAAGCGACGAAGTTGCATCTGAGGGCAGCCGGCCATTTATATACTCCGGCATCCATAAACAAAAACGAATTCCCAAAGGAGCGAAACTCTTTATCTACAACTGACAAACTCGCACACTCGCAAGTGACTGCAGACGTGGAATCTGTTTTAAGTGCTTGTGAACGGACATGCCGTTAGGCATTGAAAGGCGAACATGCAGGTAGAGAATTCAGTGACATTTGGCTGAACTCTTTGGCTCAGTCCATTTGTCATGTACACAGAGGACAAGCTACCCGTGAATACCGCCTTGCCCAATAAAGCTCAGTAGCTTTATAGAACACAGGCATGGGACAACACCAGAGGCTGGTTTAAACGTATACTATGTGGATTACAAAACAGTCAAAATGAAACAAAATACACAGTGATAGAATGGTGTACATACGACAGTTAGTCGCATGTATGGTAGATGTCCGCTTTCTTGAAATGGAACCAACTAGTGCAGTATCAGTCAAATTTCAAACGAAGCTGACGTGTTGACTTGGATTTACACTTCGCTTACTGCTTGATATGCACAATGATAGAAATTACAGCCTAATTTCAAACCCAGTAAGTCCAACCGAAACTGGCCAGCTGATCAAAACTCCTTCAAAAACGTTAGTTTTGTTCAACTGTTGAAAATTAAACACTTAAGTGTTCACCGGTGCAAAAGAATGTTGGTTCCACCAATCTTTGTAACGTAATCTGAAAGCTTAATAAAATTTAACGCGGCAAAATTGTGCATTTGGTTTTCTGTGACTTCACAGTTAGAGAACCAAACTTGTTGGGCTTCATATTTTCATTAAGTCACTGACTAATTGCAACGAAATGACAGTTGTATTCCATTCTAGAAAGTTTTCAGATGTACGGAACAATAGCAACAGCTTCCAAGGACAGACCCAAAACACCAACACATTAGTGATTCCTATCTACAGGCATTAATGTATTTGTTTCGCAACAGGAAACGTCCAACCACATCACCCATTTTTGCAATGGCACACAGTCGGTGACATCAGCTGCGTCCATAAATGTCATACGTTTGCATTGAAAACCAAATTTTTTCTGTCGCTGGTCAAAATTCTAGAAAAATTATTACTAAATCGCGCTCTGAACAGTAGTCAGCTGACTGCTAACAGCATTTCCAGGTTACTTCAATAACCTATTCGGCACGATAAATTTAGACCAGAATGACCACATATGTGTTTTTGTTTGAGTTGCCTGAGTGTCTTGAATACTCACTGTACTCAAAATACCCCTCCAATTATTGCTGTTCTAAACCCAATTTGGCTCGTGTACTGCGACATTCACTTCAGCTGTAGAGCAAGCATTTTAGTGCACGCGCAATAAGCGACATTGTCCATGATTTAGTAGTGTTAATATCTTCTTCCCGCATTATTTAGGTACATGCAAACGATGCCGATCGAGAAACACACGCAAGACCGCAGTACCGCCTGCTCTCAAACGATTTGTTCCCGTTGCATTTTGACGTGGAACCTCAAACAGGCTGGATTGTTACTAAGGCCGACATTGATCGTGAGGCGCAAGCCGTATACCAGGTGAGTTGATAAATGATTTGCTATTCTGCAACTTCTTGCACAGTGGATATAGTCAGTTTCAGTTGTATGTCGTTGACCTAGGGAGGTAAGAGTATGAGCTAGACCACGTTTCACAGGATTCTACTCAGGCAACCACAAACTTCCTTCACTTTTCACGGTTGCGCGGCGCAACTAATTTGGTGAAGCCGTCTACTCACAGTAACCGAACATAAGAGTTGTTTTTCATTGGACGGCTTCTCTGAAAAAAGAGAACCTCAAAAATGGACACAATGCAGTTTTCATGAGTTAAATATGCTGACCTCCCAGAAATAAACTGTACCATAACACCGTCAAACCCCGTGCATCAATTTAGTCGCTGCAGAGTGATTTAATAAAGTGCTTAAAGCGTTCAGAAAGATATTTAATGGTCGTTGTTGGATGCTAACGTATGACGAAGGTGATGCTATGCACTAGTCACAACAAATCCCAAGTAGTACTGGCTAGGACGTGTGCACGGTACTCCATATTTAAATCATCTTACGAGTAGCATGTTTAGCATGTTTAAGGGTATTTCGAAAATAGATGTTTTCTGGTTAGTCGTAGCCGAAAACACTATTATCATATTTTCGTATTGATAGATCATAAATCGTTTCAGGTTTAATTTATAAAGCAGAGCAAACAGGGTCCTAGAAGGTCCTGGCAATTGGGGTGACGTGCTGGGAACAATTACCCGTCTACAAATGAAATATTTCTAAGAGGATCTAGACCCAGTATTAAAACTCAGTAGGAAAGTGACAAACTTTTACTATCTAACTAAAAAAGCTAGTTATTCTGACAGCCATCAAAAAGCAAAGTAATCCCACTCACTGAATCGCGAGAACATCCATTTGATTCCATTAAATCAAACCGCAATTCCCGACGGAAAACATCGTCACCGATTAAAAAATTCATTCCCTTGAGAAAGTATTTGTTGGAGTAGCGCTTTAATAGAAACGGCGTCACTTGTTAGAACATGTACCCGCAAACATTTGACTTAAACGATTCTTGTAAATGGACTTGCAACAGACTTTCCCTTATTAGCATTTTGTTTGAGAAAACCAGCCAGCTACCACCAGCAGAAATCCGATATGATAAGTAGATCACACACAAGTAATCAACCAAACTAGATATAAAAAGAAATGTGCAGCTTAAGTAAGGTTGAAATTATTGGGAAAAGAAGTGGCCAAAGTTTTTCAACCCCAGCAATTTCACAGCTTGAAATTGAAACCTGTTCATTCAGATTCCCATCAAAAGACCGCAGTCAAGGCATTTCAGATCTTTTCGGTTTTACAGAATCATGAAAGGCAGAAATGCGAGTCAAAAATGTTCGCATCCATTGTACTCGTCAATCACTACGGTGATTAAATTCATGGGCATGTAGCTTTGACCAGAAGTCAATGAACCCAACAGCGAAGCAAACGATTTTCTCTGGCTTTCCATTAGTTCAACGCGATCTTAAAGACCACCAGAAGAATAAGTTCTTGGATGTTGCATATTTTGTAGACTGCTTCATCTTTCGAGAAAAACAGCTTGTAGTAATGCTCTGATGAAATAATCGTAAAAATGGAGTTAAACGAGCATACACATCCATCAGTATATTCTTTTGTGAACTTCACACATCAACGTTACACATATGAGACGTAGCTCTTTCATCTAAAACCCAATAACACTGTCATCATTGCTGCTGAAACGTTACTAAGCTAGCCTCAACTATAAGATCAAAACAAAAGCTTTGTCTGTATAGAATGTGTTCATCCACCATGTGAGTAATGCCTGTGGTTTATTCGAACAGTTCTGTTTTAATTAACACTGTCGCCCACCGTAGGCTGAAGGGAACCACAAGCAAGGAGACTTTTATCAGTAAAATTGGGGACAGTAAGTCCAAACAAACAGACAAAATCAGGATAGCAACCTCACGCCAAACTCACCGGGTTAGAAATGGACGCAGTATCTAGATACATACGGACAACATAATTGCAACCGTGGACTGGGCATTATTGCATTTCTAATGAGAACTACGGAGCGATGACTCATACTAGCGTGCAGGGCCACAGGGAGAAGTTATTCTGTGCACATGGGTCGGTTTTATCTAGTGAAATTTATTGAGCTTACCATATTTGATTAGATATACCATCGAAGAGGGGTGTTTAGATTCGGAAACTAGAAAAGACATTAATCAGTCGTTTGTCTACTTTGGTCTTAGTGAACCCTATCGCTAATGGAGACGAAGTGGATGCATACTGTTGCACGCCGTGTTTGCACCTTCGCCAGAATCATGTTCCCACGTGACTAGAAGGGGATTTTGACTCGAGTGTCATGCAAATANTTAGTAGTGCACATCATACAGATAGAAGTTTACACTGGGATCTTCGTGTTTGTGAGGCTAGCGCGTTATACAGAAGACCAGCACTCACACGAATGGCATGGATGAATAACCAAAGTCGAACGCTCAACCACAACCTTGTGTGAATGGTGTTCATTGTGCCTGATCACTACGAAGAGAGAATGGACAGTTCTGAATTTGATGACCTTATAGGTAGATTTTCACACTTAGACTAAAGTTACCCGGCTCATTCAACTAGATGAACATGGTCTAAGTGTGAGTGGTATTTCGTCTGCGACCAGCTGAGTGCAACTTTTCTACAACTACTGAATTGCCTGCTAAAAACGTCTATCATTCCCATCTTGCTAATCCGGTTTCACCCCTCGGGGAATGATCCACAAATCAGTTCGCCAAGATGGTACCATAATAAAGTGTTGTTATGAACGAGTTGATATAAACATGTAACGTACTAGTTTTCTTCTTGAAAACATGAAATCAACTGAACTACCTGTTGCCGGATCTTGAAAAATCAATTTCACATTGAATTTTTTGCTACATGAAGTGGGCTACCTGCGAGCAAGTTTACAGTTGACACAACACAATTGCTACCGCATTGCTCGGTGTTCTGAAGTATAGGTCGTTCAAATGAAACTCTGAAAAGGCAAACTTCAAATGACCTGTAGAGATCGACATGGCTTTCTTTTTCATTTAATGAGCAATACTTTTTAATCACTGAAAAATATTCTGGGCATGTCAATTGTTCGGGGGAGGTTTGGACCTGTGGCTTCCAAGTAAGCCAGTAATAAACACAAGAAATTTTCCTACACCAGATACTAGTGCATGGTGCTCTGCGGAAAATTTACAGACATAACCGTGCTTTCTCCAAATTTTTGTGCGCCATGTAGCATTTGTCAGTTGACAGGGTCTACACTACGGAAGGACTTCGAAGTTACACTTTTTATCACATTGGCCCCCTAACAATTGCATACTATATATCCTCTCTTTAAAGAAGAAACCTCTGTGACACAAGGTCATTTCTGATAATAGGTAAGCTGTCATTAGTTAAGGACAATTAGGTCGTCGATTACTTGTTAAATGCAAGTTAAAATAGGTTATTTATCAAGGGCTGCAATTCACTTACAATTAAGTATTTCATATGGTGAATGTACTATTTAGTGATCTATTTATTCAACCTATTGATTGTATTTGACCACCTGTGCCGTATTACCAGTTTGGACTCCCTCAGCATGTGTCTTGTTTTATCTTGCTAACGAATATTACTACCAGTGTTCTCTATGTAACACTTAGGTGCTACTCACACACTTCAGGCTCTGTTGTGTAACCAGTTTTTGACCTAAGTTACGGTCGATTTTACTTGAAGAAGAAGAGACTGATGATTTTGAAGAAGGTTAATTTACTCTGTTCCGAATAGATAAGAGGTCAATAACAACAACAGCAGCTGTGTCTGGTCAAGCAATAAAGCAATCTAAGGAAAAATATGCCAAAAAAATCACTTGAATCAGGCTTGAGAAACGAAATAAAAATGTGATCAGGTGGAGAGGTTCACTCAAAACCTCTTGTTTGGTTTGCATTTTTATGCTCTATATCTATTCGCACAAACTTGGACGGTTAGTCAATCTATTAAACACGCTAAACTTTCACTTAGACGGGGCCAATACCGCAAAAGTCTGATTGCTTTTTGAGTGAACGTTTGCGTATTTCGGTCACGCTTTTTGTAAGACCACCTCTTCAGTTCGATCACGATTGTATTAACCGCTGGAAACAAAATCAATTAAGAATAAACCAACGCTGTTAAGGTGTCACCAAATATGGCGGATTTCGCTCACATTAGCACCATAAGTATGACACGATTGAAGTGTGTAGTTCTTTCAAGTTGCTTAGGGCTGTGGAACATTAGGGTAGCAATGAACCAAAGAATAACACGTGTGAGTTGGATTGTTCAAGAGTTCATTAGAACAAAATCAAACATTGTATTTCACAAATTCTTGAAGAAATATGGTTGAGCCCTGTTGACCGAGAAATCTGTGGTGGTGGTGATGGAAGGATTTCAGTGGTAGGCAAACCGATAGACACTTAAGCAGTCGGATGACGTCATGAAAATCTCATTGGAACATTTTGCACGAGAACGTAATCCAGCAGAAAGAGAGGAATACCCCAAGTGAAATTGCGATACTAACCAACATATGTGTATAAGAAGCATGATTTCAACAACGTATTTCCCGACATGTATAGCTCACTTGGTAACAAGGTGTTCGTCGCTATGTAATCAAACTTCCTCAAGGATGACGTGAAGAATTTCAGAACAGACCGTTCCAGTAAATAACTAAACTGCATTTTGCACAAGAAACACAGTTGGGCTTGATAATAAAGCAACATACACAGACAGCTTGAATTCCTTAACAAAAATCGAGTGCGAAATAAACCGCAATGGCGGTGTACGGATTAGTAACGTTCAAAACGTGTTACTGTGTAATTTCCCGCAAAGAACAAAGTGCTGTGGTATGCCTTTCGATGTAATCTGTCTTATGACTGCCAATTAAGAGACGGTAGAATGTCAGGTCAAAATAATTTAACAAAGATAAATCAGCCCGAAAACAGCTCGGTGAAGGGAGTAGTGTATAGAAAGCAATCTGATCGGTGCAATAAGTAATTTTGAACTCTATCCTGAATGGATCATTTGTGTATCTATCCAACAATAGTGCATTTGCTCAATTTATCGAATGAATACTCAGCCAAAAGAGATTAACCAGTTAGCGTAAAATATTTTGAGGGCACTGAACTGGAAACTTCAATTATTTGCACCAAAAGCAATGTAAACCATTTGGAAACCAATAATCTGCAAAGTGATAAAAAAAGTCCTCATTTGAACCACCGCATTTTCCACTATTTTTTCAAAAGAAATATTTGGCATTTTTATCCTGAAACTATGTTTGCATTAAATTGTTTGTCCTCAACTCACCGTTAGGAAACGGCACTGCTTTACATGAAATGTTTGAAGTGGTATTGAAAACACACCCGGCCTTATACTCGTAAGACCAACTGCTTTTCTGAAAATGAAGCTAGATTCTGCTTAGAAAAACTCTGTTATATCAAAAACCAAAACTTAGAATTTTTATTCCTGTTTCTTAAACAAAACTGACTCGTGCGACAGACCAGCTTACCTGGAAAAATTGCAAGTTATCTGCCCCTAATAAATCATTCTGATCATTCCCACTGATCAGAACATGAGGGAAATGTGGACACGATTTTGCCCACAAGTTGTAGTCTCTGGTCTGAACGGAGTGTCGATTGATTTTTATACCAACAAATCAGAATATGGGACAATTTGAAATGTGGATGGTGACTGCATGCATTCATTTGTATACGGTCACCAGAAACCATAAAACTGTGATTGCTAAAAACTCAAGTTTTGTAAGATATAAAGTGATCAATGTCATAACGTTATCAACTAGGCATCAAGGAACGTTTCGTTTGCTTAGAAAATAGAATAACACATTCACGTAATCACACTGGCAAAAGTTGGCTGAGTTCGTGACAGGAATTCTAAACATTAATGGTGTCTTTCTTCAGTGAGTACAATCAGCAAATATTATGCGAAGTGTATGCATTTCATTTTATCTAATTAGGCAGTGTAGATATAGAAACGAGTAGACCGGGGGACTTTTCAATTAACTCAACTTATATGATTTCCACTATTCAGTTTCTCTTACTTTTGCAAAGCAGAGAAGTCATCAGCAAGCATTATGTTACTCATTGTGAGTATTCAGTAAACTTTGTTTAAATTTTTTATATGATATTGGAAATTGCCTATTCAACTTCAAAACGTGTGTTTTGCAGAGCTTGTTTCTGTACTTCATCTACAACCCATTTTTATACTTCTTTCATGAGGCAGCTGTAAACCTACTGACCTGGGAGAACGAGGTGGAATAATTAAACTTTATCAGCATAAAACTTGTTAGATACGTAAATAATTAATGGTTGACAAAGTAAACAACACAAGATTAAATGGGTTCTGTGCACACATGATACTCGTTAGCGGTAGGCAACTTATAAAACAGTGGTGTATGCAGCTACAGTGAGCTCTACGCAACAGGCAAACCGAGGATGGTCATTTCATCGGTGCAGACTTCTTGCCTAGTTCACAGTTGTGAATTAATACACAAATCACCAAAAGAAAGCGTTCGGTTAATAAATAATGCATACAAAGTCCGAAACTGCTCAATAGCAGATAAAACTGACGAGCGTTCGGTTAACACGAAAACAGCACGTGAGTTAGGTGGCTGGAGTTAACACTAAGTATGTTGATGCCTGCAATGTGAACAGACACTGTGTCGTAAACTTGAAATTGCTAACTTTCCGTCAATATGAACGTCACTTATTCAACTTCCACCAAGTTTTCTGAAGGCAGTACACTATGCTATTTCACAAAATCTCACTGATCTATTATGAAGTTTCATGAAACATGCAAAGCCTGAAATCCGTTCTATGCTTTCAAGGCTAAGAAACACGATCCCTATTTAGTGGAACCCGCTCGCACGTATCAACATGTGTCGTCCTAGAGAAGACACGTGACACGTAGGAATTATGAAACCGTGCAAAAACAAAAGACAGTTTCAAAATATGAATTGCTTAGGAATTGTTGGTTTGTAGGATTGGCAAAAAGTGTGTAGTACTCGACAGAATTTCTCTGCGTTTATTCTGCTCTCTTAAAGGAGAAAGCGCGCACATTTTAAAAAAAATCACCTTCCGTACTTTACTCTGCAAGGCCGACTGATTTTTAATCCGCCCTCATTTTGTCCTCCAATTGTCATCGACCAACTGCGATTCACAAAATCAAAATCGGATAAGTCAGTCAGTGTGATGTCCACATGCATTGTGATGGAGAACGAATAGTACAGGCTAAGAAATTGTCGTGATATTATGAACAAAAAGGCAACTCGCTTTCACAGAGATTGTGTCCAACGGTCCATAAATAAAAAACCTCGTAATAATTATTCCGCACGGGATGAAACAAATCACTTGAGTAGAATCTAACTAACGTTGATATTCGTGCAAATAGGTGGATATTCTGTGTAATTAATCGTCATAGATTCACCGGAAATAACCAACCCGAATAGCCTATCTTTCTAGCTTAATTGATGTTGACAATCTATGTTGTACGAATTAAACGACATTATCCATGCCGAAAAGTTGCGTATACGCATATTCTAGAATCTTTACTTTATAAATAAATGTCCCATAACTGCATGTGCGCATTTGTTATAAAACAGCGGCAATCATATCTGCTTGAAAATTTTATGGGGTAACTGCGAAATATACACTGCCTTAAAAAAATATATGACGAAAAAATAAACTAATCGATCACTTGAATGATGACTTACTTTTAAAACCGGAGTATTTTGAAATAGTCCTCAAACACTCATCCTGACAACGTATCAACTAGCTTATGACTTAGTATAACAGTCAAGCGCTCTTGCATAAATCTTGTTTTGTAACCGTACTTGCGTTATAGAAAATATGCTTTTATTGTCTGCATTGACTCTTATTCTGATGATAATCTGTTGTACTTGCTTAATTACAAAATACTCTCAGTAATGCTAATTACAGATTTACTGAAACGCATCAGCTCTGATTGGGCCGTATTTCTGGAAGGTTCTGATAATCAGAAGAAACTGGGTACACATTATGCATTTAATGTTATTTATATTGCAAGCAGTTCTTCAGCTTCTACTGACAACAGCAAGTAGTCACGAAATGAAGTGTCACTGGTCATTGCTAAATCTTGCCGGTGATCCAATTCGCATTTCTTCTACATCGGTTCCTCGTTAATACGGTAGCCCCATGTTGATGACAGGATGCAAAATAATGATTGTGAGAAAACTAAGTGTTCACCTGCACGCGTAAGTCAACGGCCGAAAAGCAGATAACTAGTGAATATCGGTAGAATGGAAATGCTATTTACGCTTACTAGACCAGTTTATTGGACAGCCTATTGAACTGTGGTAACTTGGTCTTGGACATCACACGTTTCATTAAGAGTAACACGGTACATCAGTCTCAACTGGTTAGGTAGCGTTGGTTAGGCTAGATCGTATTAGGTGGACCTTACTGTGAAGTGGTTCCACCTATACGACCTCTAACTTTCTGGTTGTAATGATGTTTAGGACCAATTTGCTGACATTCGACGTGCCTAATTCAAAGAAAAACTATTTCTGTGACTGTAGGAATTCTCACAATGCTTGTCTGTGATCGAAACCTGGTTTGTAAAAGAGCAAACTTCAACGTCCATTTATCTTGTTTACCCCGGATACAGTATTTCCTGTTTTATGCCAAGAACTGCTTATCATTTAGCCATTAGTATAATATGCATTCCAGTCGTTGATTTTCATGATGGTGACAATGTGAAAACAGTTCTTCTGGTGACAATCTGTGAGTTTTTTGGGTAATGGATTGCATCGCACGAATTTTTCCCTCTCGGTCGTACATTTTTTGGGAAATCCAGTGAATGTAACATCTATCTTCAATAACTTCAGTTAACTTTTGTGATAAAAGCTATCCAACATTTGAAAGACTTGTGAAATTTATGGTAACCGGTGTGCCACTAATGTTTTCTATTGGATATGAAATACCGTTTGTCTCTTTTAGTTGTGGTTGCAAAATTTGTGGAAGGATTTGTTTTGTAAACAACTTTCGCAATCGGATACTAACACTTTCCTGTCGTCAGAGTTGTAATCAACAAAATTTCGATGAAAAATGTATGAGACTTTGTGAATGTTTACGCTAGCTGGCAAATGGCTATACATTATCAACCATGTTCAAGTCACCGTGGAAAGTTTTCACATTTTTTGGGTTCCCCACAAATTAGAGAATTTGTGTACCACGTTAATTAGCGCCAGCCAGTCGAATCGAAATGAAAATCAGTTTCCTTATAAGGTCACTAATTTCACCAACAGCTGCTTAGTAACCAAAACGGAAAAATCGTGAACAGGTGTGAACAGTCGGTCAAAAAGGTGGACCACACATTTCAGCTGTTCATCGTGTGCTTATAAAATATCTTACACTGCATTAGGTCTTACATAATGAAGCCTAAAATTTCAACAACCAGCAGGACCGTCGAATGTTCGGAACTCAGTACAGTCTTATCATTTACTCTGCATTGAAACAAAATTTATTTGAAAAATCTGTCGGAATGTGACCATAGTACAACAAACGTAGTTAGGTTAGAATGGGCTTGCCATAAACAGAATAACGGCAATTTCGTGAATTGCATCTTCATTTAAATGTGAATACCTCAAACGTCTTTCCGTTAGCAGACGACTCTAAACAGCTGTACTAGGAAAGACTGCTATATTTTAAAAAAAGAAAACTGAAGACCCAATGGTTATAGTTTTAATTGGGTTGAGGTTAGTTATATTTTGTTATCCACAAACACATTGTGACGCTAAAATTAACGCATGTAAACTATCAAGATGCCCCTAGCTGACAGCCACCCTGGTGAGACGCCACAGTGTTCCGATTACACTATCACAAGCACCCATTAGAACTTTTTTGTTTAATCAGGGCAGTACCTTCATTCGCACACAAAATGTTAACACTACATGAGGTAGGTGTCGGAATCGCACACACAACCACGTGGACTACGCGTTAGACAAGAATTGTTGGAGTATGCTTTTATACAACTATCAGTCGTAAATCTCAGTCAATTATAGCAGACTGAATCAGCCTACAGTGTATGTATTAAGTGGCACGAAAGACAGCATCAATGTACTTTGTAATACGGTGCTGTATGCGGTGTTATGTTGTGTATAATGGGAAAGCGTTGAGTGAATAATCGACGGTTATTTTCAGTCACATGATGGAATACCCCATTCATGGGAACAATGTTGTCACACATCTGTCACATCATTTGCGAATTCGTTCGTCTCAGTATATGGTCGCCCTATAACAGTCTGACCTAATAGGCGATGATTTATGTTTACCTGTCCGAACAGCTTTCCTATGACAGTCTGATAGCACGTCTAAGACAGTCAGAAAAACTGGTAATCAACACCTGCTATTTCGTTTCCCGCTTGAGTTGTAATTCGGATAAAATTATGCTCGTGTTGCGCCACAGAAAGTTTCTGAATTTAAGTTCATTTTGGGAAATACCGAGAAGAAACCAGGCAACTAGTTAGTTGTATTCCGGGCGTAATGTGTAACTGCGTGGGATAACTGAGAAAGGAGTAAACGTGATTTCTGTCACTAATGTTGTGCGGAATTCACATTATTGTAAGGAGGAAATGTGACTTCAGACGTGATCAGCTACGTCACACACAGCAGTAATCTGCGACGTTTGCCTAATGACTGTTTTCTTTGGGTGTCCTTTACGTAAACCACAACCGGCAGACGTTCGCCGAAGAAGAATGATCGGCCGGGTCAGTGAATAAAAGATGGGCCGACTTCATCTAAAAGTAACAAACTAAGTTTAACTTGACGCAGCTTGAATTACGCATTTGACTATTTATCTCAGCTAAACACACATGTCCCAAGTCCATAAAGTAAGTAGGTCAGACTGATGCCCAACGCTGTTTGACGTGTGAAACTTCTTCATTGACAGACTGAAAGCAGAAGTAGGCCAGATGGAGAAGCAGATCTATGCGGATTTCACTCTATGAGGTTCATAGCTCGCATTTATGATTCACGTATGAGAAGCTTCACTCGAAGATGTAACTTCCGCCGAATACCGATACAACGTTCCGCTTGCTCTAACACCTATCAGCACTTCTCGGATTAAAGAAGGGATTTCCTGTCAAATTCAAACACTGACAAAAAATCAGCACACATATCTGCAATGCAGTTCACAAGTTCCACCTACACATGAATAGGTTCCGACCGCGAAATCTACTTACTGTGGTGTGAATATTTACGTATGATTCTGGCCTGTAAACTTCCCACCATGAAACGTGGATATGTACCAGGAGCATCAGCCAGGGTAGGCTACGTGTTTAAACACGCATGCGTTTGAGCATCATACGGAGGAAACAGCGATCACATGACCGGCCGATTTTGCTCAGCCCAAGTCCTTAATTCACGATGTTGACAAATTAAATGGCAATCGATCAGGTGGCAGCAAATTAATCTGGTGAAAAACAGTGGTTCAGAATAAACAGAGGCCCGCTAACCATTTTTGAGACCACGGCCAGCAGGTCGTCGACCTTCGACTTGAACACTCCCAGTGGATTCGGTGCAAACGTATGCGAGTTTGGAGTTTGGTTTCTTTGAGCTATGGGGTGTTGTTTTTCGTGAATGAACAGCGACATTTGATATCGGTTAACGCTGCTGAATTTGGAATGAAAAGTACACGAAGGTTGCACGAGAGTTTAGCGTGCATACACACCGGCAGACTGTCCACTTAATCAGTGTGAACAAAATAAGCCATTTTTATTACTACCCACATCTGTGTGCACAGTGACGAAAGAACACTCAGTGATCATTTTTGTTGATTCAACAATAATGAGTCCTGCTTGCAGACAGCCCGAAACAAAATTTACTGTTCGATTTGAATGTGAAAATCAGATTGATCTGTCGAGTCCTCTTTGGGAATTTAGATAGAACAGCACAACTCTTATGACTTGTGGTTATGCCGTTGAAAAACCACAGATATTTAAACTAAACATGCTAAAGCAGGCTCAGCCTCATGCCCCAATATCGGTGACGGTTTCTGTCACCGGTTGCACCTTTGCGTATGGTGTATGCAGGCTAAACGTCGTTTATAATCAGGCCTATACTCTTGTTCATCATTACACACAAACTCTAAGATGTGAACAGTTGGACAAGCGAAATATTCATTCCCATATTCGCAGATGGATCACTTACTTAGGTGAGTCACACCACAAATTTACTACTTATATCCACAACTTGTTTACACCTATGCAGCTAACAGTGCTGGCCATTGATGGCCACCCTACAAACTTCGACACCCATATGCAAACCGGAACAAGTGCTCAGTATGCTGCGATCAGACAAAATACGGCCACCGCGCACGTGCAACTAAAAATATCAGACGAAAATGATAATGCACCAGAATTTCGTGGTCCGCGGCAATTTGCAGTGGAAGAAAACCAACCGGGGCCAAAGTGGATTGGTGATTTGCAAGTAATGGACCGTGACGAAGGTGTGAATCGTGAGGTGGAGTTCATACTACCCACAGAGCATGCAGCTGGTTTGATTGCATTGGACGCAAACGGTTCGAGAACGACTAGAAATCAGACTTACCTCCATCCGTCAAGTTTGCCGATCTTTTTGGCGAAAAACGGAAGTCTGTACACGACAAAGAAGTTGGACAGGGAAAATCAAGTGAGATTCCACAGCATAGGACGTAACTGCATTTAATGTGTGTAGAATCGAAGCAAACCAAACCCCTGAAAAAACCCAATACGTTAATTATGGTTCTTTGTTGCCTCGAACGAACACGGGAAGTAAAGAAAGATGTATAGAATGTTTATGCACGCTGTTTCCCATACAACGCTCTAAGGTTAAATGAACCCAGATGGATTACCTGAAATTCTAACTTGTTCTAATGCTACAGCGAGCAAAAGACACCTGGAAAATTTCAAACTCAACATCCAGACGGTGGTTCAATCGATTGTTTACGGATAACATGAGCAGAAACTTAACGTTATTTATTCGCAGTCCGTATGCATCAACAGAAGCTCTGATACCTAGAAAAATAGCGGTATAAAGCGGCCGCAAAACAGGTTAACTGAAACGTGAGTAGTGCTCACTGTATCAAAGCCAAATGGCGGCTCTCCATTAGAAATTCGAATCAATGACAATTTGCACTGTTTAAACGGCCTAACTAATTCCTCTAGGTTTGAACCATCCATATGTTGAAATGCAAAAATTTGAGAATAAAATGAGTGCAATACACGTGATTTCTTAGTCAGAGGTGGCAGGCGTCAAACAACTGATGGACTTGTTGTATCGGTCAGCAAATACTGTTAAATTTTTGCCATGAACTTCAACAGTCTATCCCTAACGCAATGCTCATATATGGAATATATGTCAGTTGGTCTACATTACACTGGCCGTTTACCACAAAACATTTCATAAAACGCAGTTAAATCGCTAAATTATTACTTTACTATACTATGAGATGAACCTTTCTGAGCGGCAGGAAATCTCGAAAGGTTTGTGATGTACATGAGAATCCACTGCAATCCATGCTTCTGAAAATCGAGTAATGAAAATTAGCTGAGTCTGATTAATGTCAGAAATATATGTCGTTTTATGTGGGCTTCATTTCCGACCATTCATTGTTGTCTGCGCACATTTCGACATCAGGTGCGAAGAGGTAAGAAATTGATTAATAACACCGAACAATGAGTAAAAGCCTCAGGAACTACGCTAGTAAAGCCTTGGTGCCCTTGTATTTGTGAAGAAGGCCAACCTAAGAGTACCGTTTGTCTTATTTTGAAGTATGACTCCACATAAGAAAAGCTACTGGCATTACTACGCAAGCAACACAAAATATGGGGTGGGAGCTTTCTAAAGCTATGACAAAGTACTTCAGTAAGTGTTTCTATTTGGAACTCCGTAAATGCAATCGTAGGTTTGCCGAGACATCCCTTCAAATAAGAGTCATTCTGTTGATTGATGATGTCGTGTTCTTCGAGAATCCTTATGATTGTAGTTTTGACTATCGTAATTATGCTAGTCAGCACGCTGACTCAAGTTTTCTCTGTGAACCGTCAACTCAGTCACATGTCTGCTTCGAGGTCGTTGTGCGGGACAAATCAACAACGAAATCACTTTCGAGCACTGACACAATCTGCGTTAGAGTACTGGACCTGAACGACAACGCTCCCCAGTTTATCGATATTAAAGGTAGCTCCAAAGGTAAGTTGATCGTATTAAACGTTGGGCTCGGTATTTACTATTAACGTCAAGTAATTGTCTTTTCCATATGAGATGGTTTTACATAAGTCCGTGATGGTTGATGCGATAAGTAGCCTAACGAACGTTGTTTTCAGTGGAGAGGATGTACAGGGTTGCTATCATCTTGATACCTTTGAAAACCCTTCAACACCTCATTTCGTATGACCGATACCGACCGCAATGTGTTAAGAACTTTTCATTCACCACACACAAAATGATGATTAGGTTACATTGATCTTTTCGTCGTTATAGATCAACGTTTGCAAAAATTCTCTCGGGCTTTATCATCTGACGGTTGTTGTGGATAAGCCTGAATGCAACAAGAGACGACTGATTGTTAGCCCGTAGATTGGCCGTTGAGGATTTATTCTAAGTGATTACCAAAGCTAGGTTATTCTGGCATGTCTAATACTAAACGAGGCGATGGGCGTGCCGAGCAGCATGTTGTCTTCGTCATACTTTTGTTAAAGTGGTAGATAAGTACTCATAACTCTAGCTTTTCATAATGAACATAGAACAATTGAATTCAGCAATCCCCGGAGGACCATAAACACACTTCACAAAATACACGTTTGAAGGCCAACCCAGAAGCACGTTTCGCTGGGATGGACACAGGTTCGTAAGGTAGATGTTGCTTATTTCGATTTCTCCAAGGCCTTTGACAGGATTGGTCATTTAATCTTGTTACGGAAGTTCAACGTTTATGATATAGTTGGACGCTTACTCACGTGGTTTGAGTGTTATCCAACTGAACGTGAGGTATGGGTCAGGTTAAATGGAGAGCTGTCGGAGTGGTTTCCTGTCAACAGAAGTGTTCTGCAAGGATCTATCTTAGAGCCCCCCCCTTATTCATACTCTTTCATCTTGAACTATCAAGTCTAGCCATGTCAGCGATGTTGCTGTCTGCCGACGACACAGAGCTTCATCGAGTTCTAAATTGCCTATAAGACGTCGTAAATTTAAAAGGCGGTTTGTCTTATTTGAATTAAGGGTTCGCAAAACGCAGCTTGCTGTCCTATGTCAAAAATTATATGGCCATGCACGTTCACCATCAAAATTGCGCAGCTTATCACATTGGTGACATAGCTACCCGTGTCAGCGTGCGAACGAGACCTAGGGCTCATAGTGACAAATACCGGAATTGTCTACAAATCGTGCACCCATGAGTAAAAGCACAAATAACCTTGAGTTTCTTACGGGTAATTCGCCAAAACTTTCCATTCGAGTGTCGCCAGTCATGTTCGTCCCACAGTCCACTCACATCTGGAAGATAACATATATGTTTGTCGTTCTTATCTTAAAAATGATGTGGCATTTATTAAAAGTGTTCACATACGAGCCACTAAGTTATTTTTAGGACTCAAGAGGGTCCTACCCAGAAGGACTGGCAGAATTAGGTCATTTTTCGCTTAATTACAGATATGTTGGAACGAGTTCACTTCTTACTTACAAAAGCTCCCGGATCATCCAATTGTACATCTCATACTAACGTAGAATGAACGAGTAGGAAGTCACTTGCAGACAGATCTGCTACAGAGTTAAGACCTAATTAACTTGGACTGTACTGCCAAACTCCGTTGTCACAGATAAACTGTTTAATAATTTTGACGCACTGCCCGATCTGCACATACGTAAAAGTCAACCTGCAATACAAGTTTCTTAACAGTCACCTAGCTCACATCCGCGAACCATAAAATGCATAAAGCTGAAGGAATAATGATCCACTGTGTTCCCGTGTGCGTTTCTGATGTGACGGCAAAGAACAGCTACATCAAAGATCTCCTTGCTTATTTTACTTCAACGTTCCTTCAAATCACACAGAACGATACCTGGGAAGGTACAAACGAAATTCTCTCCTTCACTTACAACAATATTTGAACGTATGGGCCTATGTAGAATTAAATGGACGTTTGATGGTGCCTAGGTCCTGCACGTGCTTACTGAAATACAGCGGTTGGGAAGATGAACGGATTGACCGTTTCTTACCGTATGTACTGATTCTCTCAGGAGGCCAATCAGCTAATCTAAAATTGCCGGACTCGCACGTGACACACCAAGCGGCGTCCATTTATGTTCTCTTCTCTCAGTGACCTAAGTTGGGAACGCCGCTAACATCAACACTTAAGGAGGATACCCATTGTAGGTTATTGACTTGATAATTGATTTCAATGCAGATTTGATTAACATAAACTATTTGACGAACGTTTTGCGGTATAAAAATATTGCTGTCGCAATATCACTCTTGCCTCAGGGTTCACTTACTGTTCGTTTTAACAGACCAACACGTTTCATTGGTATTCTCAAAGACAGTTTGTCTGATTTAATTGTTTCGAGTATGTTATCGACAGTTTTGAGCGAAGCAATAACAGCCGCAATATGTCCTCTTACTGCTTCAGCAAAATAGACGGAGACGACCCGGTAGCTCCAACCTACCTGCCGTTCTCAATAAAGCTATCAGGTTCTTTCTAATCTTCACATTCAGCCCGTTTTCAATGATTGTTCATGCAAATTAGCAACCCATATCTCATCACTGAGTTAGCTTCAAATTAAATTCATTTTTATCCTAATCCAGTATATGGCATACTTGAGGTTTCAAATGTCATCGTTAGCACTTCTTTTGTTGCCCTCGGTTTGCCTTACGCCAGTTTTATATTTGAAAAACGTTTTTAATATAAAATGTTGAATTCCGTTGGTTTTATTAACTATTACTGTGAGCGGACAACTATTGAACGTTGTCTTTCGATTGAATTATCTCACATGAAGCGAACCTAGCGATAACAGCTGTATAGAGCTAGTTTAATATCAGGAGGGTGACAACAGAATGCTAAACTTGCGAACGACCAGATTTTACGAAGACGAGAATGTAGTTTATTTCCTAACTTGCAAAATCATCGTTGTTTTCGGTATTTTGGGCGACTGTCGAAATTCATTTTGATTCGCACTCTCGCTTGTCTAATAGATGTTGCTGAAGAAGGTTAAACAAAAATCCCCAGTTGCGAATTCACAGGACTGTCATAGACTCGCACACTGTACACAGGATATATCTAAGTCAAGTTCCCTGTATCATCGTTTAAGGGGTTCATTCAGTAACCACGACAAAAAAATGTAATGTACTCCTTGAATAACGTTACTTGTTTTAAAGTTCTAAACAGTCTGCTACTCGTGAGAAGACCAACGTCCACACGGGGGCGATAACTGTAGGCTGTGTGCAGTCTTCTTTACGAATAGAACTTGAACAATAAAATTCGTCTGAAACCAATACATCTCATTAATCAATTCTTCATACAAACGATTCCGGAACGTTATTTCTCATATATGGTCATTCCGGTCGGTTTACTCTAAGCCAGAATAGTAATTTAAACTGTCTGCGCTTCACTCTGTTGTTCTGTAACTGTTTGAACTGACGAAGTTGCACGGTTGGTGGACTAATCCACACATATCAAAAGGCTACACACAGAGTCCACTGTGGTCCGCTGGCAGTGACTGAAAATATTGATCACTGATTTGGCCAAGCGAATCCTGTTGTTGTTTTGCAGCAGTGTGTCTTGGTTACGGCTCTTCGTTACTCAACTGATTGTGTGTCTCAACCTCCATCGGAAATTAAACTCAAGCTGCCTGTTTACAGAGGACGTGGTTTTGCCACCACATGCCATAGTAGATTATACTTTGACAGTAGGTGTCTAAAACTGATCGGACGTATTCTCGACAGTCACGTTTGCAAATAAGTGGTTTCGACCCTCACCCTTATGGAGTTATCGAGCACTCTAACAAGAGCTCTTCAGCCTACTGTTTTTCAGTTTGGTTACACTGACCTGCTTTAATATTCACGATAAAATGGTGATTTTCTAATAACCCCTACAGAAGGTGATCCTATTCAGTACTGAATTACAGAGTTCATTTGCTTATTTTTCAGGCAGCAATGTTTCACAGAACCACAAAGGTATCTCTGACTTACCTAATCCAACGGTCCCTGTCTCGGTGAACGAGGTCCCAGGATATTGTGCTCTAATTGCTGAGGCCCATGACGCCGACGAAGGCCGAAATGCCCTGCTGCGGTTTGCACTGAAACCGGCCAAGTCCACCAACAACTCTCAGGCCCAGATAGGTGTGCCTGATCCGACGGATGCGTTCATGATGGATCAGCACAGTGGGCGCTTGATGCTCACTCGAAACTTAAACATTGAGGAAATGGGACTGTATCCCCTGACAATCAGCGTCGAAGACAGTGGTACACCGAAGTATCGGACTGAAAAGGTAGCAAACAATCATGGCTTACACAAATGTTGACCTCATACGTAGATCTAATTCGTTTTTAGTAGGCGTTCCCGACTAAAAATCACAGTACTTTGCATGCGACATCCGATGTCATTGGGTGATGTAAACACGGGTGACCAAAGTGCAGTGAAACAGGTCCAATAACGTTCTAGTAACGGGGATGTTTTGCAACGGTCACCACGGTGCTTCACCATACATGAAACGTTTGAACGTCGACTTCATTACTCACCTGTGAGGTAGTGAACAGGTTTTAACTCTCACTGTTCTTTTATAAGTATGTGCGCAGCGAACAAAAATCAAAAATTCCATATGAGCGTCACAAGGGTAACTCAAACTTACACCTATTATGGCGCCCTGTCCCAGTTGCTTTGATACATGGAGGCATTCATGTTAATTTCTTCAGCTTTTGCACAATCCACATCGGTATGATTCATAATCACGATGATCATTGGGAGAACGTCTCATCATTTTTGAGTTGACTCTATGCCCATTTGGCCGATGTAAGCTGCTTTCTTGAATAAAAATCATGTACATCGTGATCAGCAGCCATTCCCAAGTCAAAGCACACCACTGGCTAATTGCACTGTAATCAAATGTTTGTACTCTACACAATGTGTGTGTATTCAGATGTAACAGCTTTTGGTTTACTTTAAATACGACTGAAACTAGCGGCCTACGGAGTATTATGCGGTAGCAACTGTGAAACTTTGGAAAAAGCCAAATAATTAATCTTGTCCCCATACAATTTTCCACTCTTCCAGGTTGTTTATATTCTTATTGAGGATAGCCCTGCCAGGGGAAATTGGCTATTTCCGGACACCGAACGGACGCAAAGTACACTGTTCAGCGGAAAAGGCGACACCAGCGAAGCTTACACTATTCTTGTCGTAATTGGACTGTCTGGTATCTCGGCTTTTTTAGCAGCTGTACTCATAAGTGCTATTCTTTGTATGATTAAGCCGTGCCGGAATGCAAACAGGAGAAATAGTGATCGAGTCCACAAAAGTGTTATCACCGCATCTACAGTTCCAGGAACAAGATATTCAATGAATCATGGAGATACTTATATTAGTCAAGCTGACGGTTATGACGATTATAATATGAGCTTAATGAATGGAAACGGTTACATCGGAACAATCGATGGCAGAAATCACCCAAGAAGCCTTCTGTTAACTACTGCACCCATCCCAGGTTTGGATCAACTCTACTTACCTTCAGACAAACTAATTGGAGTAGACTCAGAAGTACCTGCTGCCCAAAGCTTGCCTGAAGATCCTGGTTGGCCTTCCCAAAGTAATAATTCAACCATGCTGAGTTCTCCTTTTATGGGACGTCTTTCGCCCACCCTGCCTTTATGTCATTACACGCTTGCTCAGCCTTTGGATTCCACCTGGATCGCCGCACCGGTATGTTTGTGTTATTTGTCAACCGCTGGCTGCTTAGTTGTAGTGCTGTGTTTGATTGTTAGTTCGCCAACATCTTTTGATATTTGACCGTTACGTTCACCCACAGGTACGCTTCTCCGTAGAAACTTCACTCGTGTCATGTTTTGACATATCGCCTATTTTTAATTGTTGTCACTCTGTCCTACTGGGGCATTCAATCTTCTCAACACAGGTTAATGTAGAGTCAAATCCATCCAAGCCCCGGCGTAGCAGATCTACCATGATCTGAACAATAGAACAATAAATAAACCATACCTGACATCCCATGAAAAACCACCTACTTTGATGACTGAGATGAGGCCGTCTGATCGTTTGTTCAGTTGCAACCTGAAGAATAACAGTGTTAAAAATCTCGACTGGGTAAACTACTGTTTTGCTTCTGAAGAATGGACTGTAGAGTTTGTGCTGAACCCACGATCGGCGGAAGGACATGTTCACCACGTCAATTCGACAGTTTTAAATATGAATTGTGGGGAATTACAAAAACCATTGAAAAAACCAACTGCAAGTACTTGGCGTACTTTCTATAATTCTGACGGAGGTATAACTTACCGTCTTTCTAAGGTCAACGCATTGTTAGAACTTAGTGGTTAGTGGCTAACAATACTTCGTCCCTGTCAAGCATTAACCACATGAGTATAAATTTCGTTGCCAATGTTTTTAGGGAGGTGACGTTAATATTATTTCGAGGTCAGAGTTTAGGAAAAAACCCGCTTCCATTTTTTGCACGACATTAGTGGAACCAAGGTATTACATCATATTCATCGTCGCACCGATCAACAGGATCACTACGACACGTTGTCAGCTTAGACTGTTCGTCAGATGGTTCGGCAAATTAAATTAACTGTCAAATTCATTCTATCTTCCAACAAAAACACCGTCGCTGACCAGTGACGCAGACGGTTTATCACAGCACCTTATCAAGACCAGAGGATGCAATCGCTCAAAGCTGTGCTGTGTGGACAATGGAGAGGACCATGCTCAATAATGAAAATCAGTTTCTAACTCCGGAATTTTTCAGAAGTATACTGGGCTGCTGCCTTTCAAAAAAGAAACCGACAAAACCGCAGCTAACTAAACGTCGTTTCTAAGCAAGACTGACGCTTTCGAGTAAGAGGTTTATTATTGTGAAGAGCTATAGTGCACTACAAAGCACATTAAAGCTCCAGTCTCACAGTGTCAATGAAAAACGAACCATACAATGCGGCGGCAAGAAATTTCACGTACAGGCCAAAATTATAATGTACACATCGCCGAATGTAAGCGTATGGTAGTCATTTGGACACTTGAGCCGTAAAAGTACCTACTCACTTGCATTCTACTGTCCCTTGCATTTGCTGGACTGTAAACATATCATCTGCTCCAGTTTATTTCAATAATTTGTATTTCTGTTTTACACCGTGAAGCTTACAAACATGTCATACAAATAGCGGTGTTATTTATGCTGATCTACAGGTTCAAAAAGTCCATATATCAAAATCATAAATAATTTGCAAATAAATTAATAATATTAACCTTACGTATCTGTCGTCCTGGGAGCAGAACACGAAGTGGCGGTTGACCCAATACACACATCGGAAGAAAGACAAGAACCGGAAAACTGATCATTTGCTTCTGACCGATTTTTGTTACTAAAAACATGTACTTCACACAACCTCTCCTTGCTAAATACTTTCAATAATTTTTATTTTGGTGTACAGCGGAAAACTCATTGATTTTAGTGAATTCGCAGGCATTTATATGAAATATCTGATACAGTCTGCAGTAGATAAATGTTTTGGTAATCAGACACACTTTTCAGCCAGTGTCTTACTTTAAGCAAACGTATGACTTAAAATTTGTTGCTTCCGATTGTCTTCAGCTGAAACTATTCAAACCAAAATGGAATCATCGTTTACTAAGCACCTAAAGCGCGGTTCATACCGTTTTTTTTCAACACGTCTGATCAGGAAACTCGTGGTTGGGGACCGGAATTCTCTCAGCTGCAAAATATGCACTACTAATGAACTCAAACAAGGTAGAAACTGACGTCCGGAGCTCCGCTTTCGAACAGGTTGGCCGACAACTTGCCTAAATAAGAATCTTGTATGAAGACAAGAATAGTATACTGTTTGAAAAATAAGGTGCAACAAAAATCCATCTTGCGAATAGCAGGTCATCTTGCACACAAACCCACCGAAACACCCTAATCAGTGTGTAACTGCATATATTTCTCGTAGGTCAAGAGATTGTGGAGGTACCTTTCCATTCATAGACAGCACTTACTTGTTCTGGGACTATTCCTTAAAAGTTCAGAAAGTCTGCCATCAGTTTTCTGCCTTAATGGCAACAAAACACTTATCTCTCATTTCATACTTGGTTAGACACTGCCCTATACCTGTTTTCAGCGTTTTCACTCATCTTGAGTTTAAAAGTACACATTACTAATCAAAATTCGGAACAGAATGAATAAGTGTTTGTGAAAAGTGTGCCTTTATTAACGGATAACGTCTATTCTCTGCCTGTCGATCTACGTCCCCAAAACTTATAACCTTGACTTCAGATTTATGGTTGGACATTTGCATGAATACAATCGAGGCGCAAGTATTGTGAGGCGGCGGATCTCAAATTATAATAGGGAAATCACTTGCCTTGGTTAAATGTCACCAACATCATTCAGGCCAACGGTTGCAGTCCCATTCCTGACGAGTGGGGATTTAAATGCATTTTACCATTCCTGTTTGCTTCTCTGACCTATCTATCTACTCACCCAAATGTAGGTAAATTGTTGCCTTCAACTCTGTTACAGAACCATCGAGCCGTATGGAGCCCTGTATCGTCCCCTAATTACAGTACCAGTTGTAATGATTACCAAAATGTTTGTGAGCCAGACACGACTTCCTCACCACAACCACAAATTCAAACCTCACTCGGAACACCTTTTGGTACCTCCCATGTCACCGCTACCAACTTGTCAATAAATCAACCGACTGGGATAAACAATAGCGCTTATGTGAACGCTGGTCTCATTGCCAGCCCTCATAGACCAGTCAGTAGCAGCTCGTACGCTTACCGCACAATAAACACGGCCTTTGGAGCCACGACCAATGCCAATGGAACAGCACATGGCGATAGAAACGGGTCAGGGGAAGAGCAACGATCGGACAGTGGCCGAGGGGCAAGTGACGAAGAAGTGCCTAATGCAAGGGCTACACCGACTAACCAGGGTGCTCGTCATTCAACAGTATCTAACAGACAATTTCGTTCGGCTACCCTGAAATCATTCCACGAAAACAGTAGTCATATGATTCCGGGTCTCGCATTTCCCAGCCTTCCTAGAAAGAGTCCAGGTGAGTTCGGTTCACCCGAAGTACACTGCTGAATGTGACAGAACTTAACAATGATATCAAATATTATCGCTATAAGTAAATAAATACCTGCCGGTTGTTAACGAATTATATCGCCTGATTTCAGAGTAGCGAGGTTACAATAGTATTAAAATGTGAGCTAATTCCAAGGATTTATAACCAGCAGTTTTTCAACCTTAAGTACTTACTCAATGCGGTAACCAGCTGTTGTGTTGAGGTGTTCCCGCAAAGGTACCGTTCGAACATAGTTTGAAGTTTACGCGGTTTTTTGTTCACGTTTCTGATTCACTCTTTCGTTCGGTTGACTATTAAATGCAATTCAACCTGGAGGGTATCTGAGGAGTTGCGAAGATTCTACCTCGTAAAGGTAACCGTCCAGTTCAACTCGCTCCATCTATATTACGTTGACAGACCTTAACTAAGCTTAGTTAACCTATAGGTGGGTTTCCGGTGACAGCTTGCACAGCCATCGGTATTACACTGAATAAGAGACGGTTATGTTATTCTGACGCTTAGAAACATTCTCTCATGTATGATTATATCAGGTAGCCTATTTCAATGATAAGAGTGGTTAAAAGTTCTATCGATCTAGTCTTAATATTATCATTCAGGGTTTAGCCACTGCTCTGGCCACGGGTCAGGCCACTTTTCTAACTGCTTATTACTAGGCTATCGTTTTAGTGTTTTAATAATCCACCTGCACTCTAAACATATGAGTTACCTTGTGGAGAGTTGAGCAACTTTTCATAGAGTCATATGAACTTTTTTTGGAAATATGTGTCTTCTTAAAATGCCTGGTTTAGTTTACTGAACAGCGTCAGAACTTCGCCTTTGCGGGATAACCAATAGCACTGTGTGTAATTTTGAATCGGTTCACCAACTATGCACTTATGGTAACTGTTTTTCCCCAGTTTATGCAGGTTCCCCTCCCACAAATGACATAAAACGTCTGACCACGTTTGAAACTGAATCGCCAATGAAAAAGCAAATGGGTGCCATGCTCTAAGACCATAGTCATTATAACCCTCCTTCTTTGAATGAGCTACACAGAAGAATCAAATCTCAATGGAATGAACAACAAGACCAATGCATGTTTTGCACTGCATGATCCAATCGTGCTACAAAACCTTTCCTATCCACACAAATGTGGCAACTAGCGAGTTTTGCACATAATAAGAGACGTGATCCATTTTACCATTTTGCAAGCTTACACCGTTGTACATATATCTTTTCAAGGCTGTGGTGCCTTCACCCTCCTTCCCTAATTTATTCCAAATGTTTCTATGTTTGTAAGCCACATTCCAGCTGTCGTTCCTTGTTTACATTCCGAAATTTTCGAAAAAGATATCCATCAAATTTAGTCTGGTCTGTTATCAATTAATACGTTACACTACTTTCTAACCCAATGTCTTTCCTTCGTCCTGCGCCTCTAAACGCTTGTTTTGTATTTCGCCTATGTTTGTTTTTGGGCTACAAGTGATGTGTGCAATACAATAGGGACACGTCCTCAAGTTGCTGTATGTTGTGATTCGGTCGTGTGCACCTATATAATCCCATTTATCTGTCCTTCGTTTCACACGCCCTAGCCGGTGGTGTGAACTGCACTTTGACCTTCAAGATGTGCCCTTGTGCATTTTTCTGTCCCCTGATTATCTCAATTTAACCTGAGCTAACATGTTGCAGTTTACTACTTTTCAGTATGACCTGCTTGACGTTTGTAAACATGAATTTTTTGCGAACATGAGTAAATATTGAATTTGTTAAACAATATTTCACTCCGCAGGTAGTTTTACATTTAGTTACTCTGGTCTAAAGTAGCTGCGTTTTTTGTCACATTCGTCTAACACACCGAGAGTTAAGGTATTACGGATGCGGAAATTTGCAGTAATCACGCATATTACGGACAATTGCGATGTACATTACGTTGGTTTAGAAATGTTCTACTACAGTTGCAGCCTGATGGTCCAATCACCCGATTTTCTGTGTTCGTGAAGCTGCAGGCAGCTATTGGCGGATGGTTGACGATATTCGTGCCAAGAGTACCTTGTCAAGGTTGGACACACCAAATGATGTTTGAACGCACGTGTTGTCATAAGTGGATTGGAGTGAACCCATATATTCAACATCTAGTAGTAGATACTCATTCCACTGGAGTCCCTGGGTTTGCCAATGAGGAACACAGTAAAAATGACTTGCGTAAATGCACCGAAGACAATTAAACGTGTACGTTTCGATAACACAACGGTCCGAAACAGCCGACCTCGTTGCAATATCACACGGATACCATACGATGCAAACGATTATGCCGATTGTTCTCTATAACCCCGCTTACTACAAAGCGGGAGGCCAAAACAAATGTTGAAGTCGGCCTCGACTGTGATTCTACAAATGTTAGCAGACGCCTGAGTGTCGCAAACAAGAGACTTGAAATGAATGATATTCTCAAGTAGAATCATCGTGCTCGTCAATAGTTTATCATTGCCTTGGCTTACAACAGACGCCCCTACGGCAAGGTTCAGTGCGTACAAAAATAAACTGCTTGATCCCGCTCATGGTATGATCGGTAATGATTGCATCTTTGCACGATGACCACTCCACAAATCCCTTGTCGTTTTGGGGTCAAGTAACGACGTAAATTAAGAAGACGGCTTCAAAGGAACATCTATGCTTTTGTGCCTATCTCATGAAATCGAACGGGGATATTACGACACAGAAATAACGGTCAGTTTACACATGAAGCAGAATTTTTTGTCACAGTAAACACAGCAAGACTTTGCTCGCAGAGGACACCAAAATTTCACTACAATTTGCCAAGGTAATACGGAGAAATGGTTCGGAGTATCCGGTTAGTCACCTAACAGTGCCCAGCATACAACTGTAGGTAGCTGATTTGACACATAGGTAGATCACGGACACCTGGAAGAACTCCAGATCGAAGCCGATGCAATAAACCATATGACTCAGAGCAATTCCTATTTAAAAATCGATCCGGGGTACAGTGTAACCTACTGTTACCTTCAAGAGCTTATCTCGGTTTTCAACCTTTAGGTTAGCTCAGGTCACAACAGCCAACCAGTTTCAGCATCATCAACATTGTATGTCGTCCGATGATAACTGGATCTAGTAGTTTGAGTATTTTGGACGTTCATTTTCGTGGATTTGTTCAGCCACAGACTACTTTACATTGAGGAATTGTAGGAATGAACATAATCGTCCTCGATCCTGGTCTACAATCTGCAGTTAACTTGATATGAATATGTTCCCCAATGACTAGAAACCCAGTTAGGAGCTACGGGCTCCAGTATACATGCTGGCTTGTGGCGCTCAGCATTATCCGTTGCAAGGCAAATGGGACACAGCCAAATTTTGTGATACATTATCTGTACTTTTTCCGAGCAACCGGAAGTGCATACTTCATTTTGCTAACATTTTGGTTACATGAATCACAATCCATTCAATTTGGCCAAAAACACTTTATACTGACACCACAACTACCTTGTTAGTCGGTATTCCTACAATTTCGTTCATTTGTGTCCGTCTGTTCACTCTCCTAGGCCACAACTTCCGCCCTTTGGGATTTTGACTCGTTTAGAATTAATCGTGTCCACGTGTGATCGAAATGTGCGGAAATTTTCCACTTTCTTTAAACAAAACTGATTTAAACGCGCCAATTTTGTTCTATTTCACCAATAAACCATAAACCAAATGGAGGATCTTCTCATCGGTGTTCCAAAGGATTGCCACTCAGAGTAGAGATCTGAGCAACAACTGAGCTACACTCCCGTTAAACTCCTGAAAATATCGCGCGATTGTTTCTTACCATCTAAAACATGGTTTAGTAAGCTCCCAATTGATTTTTTCAAATGTTCCACTGATGAATTATGTTGAAAATCGCACAAGCTTGAGTTTATTCACGTTGTTCTAATATTCTTTCTAGTTCGTGTGTGACGTTTGCCACATGAATAAAATTCCTCTCGTGGTCTTTATTTAGTTCCAATATAATTCTTATGCTGTATCCGACTACATGCAAATCAGTCATGCCGTGCACAGTGTTTTCATGGAAATTATTTTGAATCCACCTGTTGTTGTGAACCTGAGACATATTTTTCTTTTTTGTAGTAAGACAGCTTTCACTCTTGCCCTGATTGCTTTTAACAACACTAATTGGGGACATACCTATTTGCTAATATCTGCCGTTTTATTTCTACTGAAGATTCGAGGTCTTGTTGACTGGCACATCCACACCGTCTTAAAAAACAGCACTATAACCTCGTAACTGATTTGGTCATTATCCACTGAACCAGATATCCCAGTCACTCATTATTCCTAGTACATCTGATACTTAACACCAGCGACATCTGTTACACTACTACGCAATTTACTCTCTTGTAGCTGCCCGATAGCTTAGTTCTCACCCACTCCCTAGCAATTACTGCATTTCGACATCCATTCTCCATCGGTACTTAAGGACTTCATCTTATCGTAAATATGGGCAGACACCCAAGGACTAAAGCCCATGAACAGTCCGTGGCACAGAAGCAGCCCTATCTTCCTATGGCTCCCAAACTGGGATCTCTAGATTCCAAACTAGTTGACGTCCTGACAACTAATAACAAAGCACTTGGACCTACCGATTCAAATTCAAGCTCAAACCAATTGGCTTACCAGACCTACTCGCAATGTCTACATAAACATTTAGTACCATAAGCCTAAAATCCGACAAGACATCTGTCATATTTACACGGAGGCTCCCGATTCTACTGCCTTCAGTACCGAGCCGAATTTACTTCCCAACATGGCTTATAGCAATATGAACTTCAAAAACACCCCTTGGAGAGTATGACGCGCTCCACTTGTCTCGGCTTCTTACCACCCGGTATTTTGGTCAACGTTGGAAGATGTCACGCTGATTCGTTATGAAAATGACCCCTACACTCCTAGATTTACCGCGGAAGCTCCTTATTCAGTCGTCGCCGATCATATGGCAAATCTGGCATAGATTAAAAACAGCAATCTGCCACATCTAAAATTTTGCCAGTACCGAGCACAAATTAAAAGTGCTAGTCATCTTCTACATCTGATCTCGGGAAGCGCATCGATGTCACCTTCAAATAATACAACGCATCAGATATCAACCCAGTTGGCTGCAGCCACTGTATTCTTGAGACATATCCCAAATGACCGTCCCAGTTTTGAAACACATGTTTCCAAATATCCTCGACCTATCAAGCAGTTGTGCATGCTAAAACCAAATCTACAGAACTCTGAGCCAATTTTACAAAGTAGACCGACACAACCGAAATACCTGGACCCACGTTTACATACACACCACTCTGTCACAAATCATGGCCCACCGACAAATAGTTCTGCGGATCGACCGGAAAGTTCGGACCCCTGTGTAGAGCTAGTCAACCAACCTCCATTATTAGACAACTATTCAAAAGAAACTCATTCAATAACCCGGGAATCTTCATCGACATTCGAACGTCAGTCAAGATGAGTAACATTTGACGATACCCGAAGCCTACTTACTTCACCTTAATCGGACGTATCAGATCGTCAGAATGATACGCCTTAAGTGAAGACAAATCCACTTGATCAACTACTAATAATATCCAGCGAAATACCCACAAAAATAAGGACTGCCGGCTTGAATTCCCGACCACCTACCGCACAGCCAACTTATGGGTCCTGTGCCCTGGGCATTCTTCTACACTATACATCTCGTCATCACCTGTTAAAGCAGTGGTGGCTATTGTACTCCTCATGGTATTACCGAATGCGGTTTCTGGATATCCATGCACAGCAGGCTCGTCGTGAGCTAGATGAGTTAGACACTGACTGTCGCGGAATCAGACTCGCGGTTACCGCGAATAAGGCAAACGTTTGTCGATGACAAAGAGATGAAGAAGTTCGAAGAGCAAATCAGAAACGGCTGGCCCGACAACGCACGACAAGTGAGTGAAATCATTCGTCCTTATTTCAAGGTCAGGGATGAGTTGACCACAGAAAACGGCCTTGTGTTCCGTGGAGAACGTTTGATTATTCCCCGAGCTGCCAGAAAATTCACTATGTATGAAATACGCCGTTCGCATCTCGGTGTGCGTAGTTGTACGAGACGCGCTAAGGATACCGTATACTGGCCAGGCATGACTAGTCATATCAAGGATTTTGTTTCAACCTGTACCTTATGCAAGCTGTACTGGACTCGACAGCCAAAGGAACCCATGGTGTGCCGCTCAGTCCCCAAGCAACCTTGGAAACAAGTAGCATCTGATCTATTCTCGCATGCAAACAAGAATTATCTACTTTTGGTGGACTATTTCGGAGACTTTTTCGAAATTTAGAAGTTGAATGCTGCATCAGCCGAGGAGATAATCTGCAGGTTGAAGGCCCAATTCGCAAGATATAGCATTCCAGAGTGTGTGAGATCAGATGGTGATCCACAATTTTCAGCACAACAGTTTGCGGGATTTCACAAAAAAATGGCGCTTTAAACACGAAGTCTCCAGTCTACATTACAGCCAGTCTAGTGGTGAAGCGGAATCTGCTGTGAAGAAGGCGAAGAAAATAATGAAGAAATGCTTAACAGTCAAAGAAGACGCTTATCTGTCACTGCTAGAACACAGAAACACCCCGTCAGCAGATATAGATTTGAGTCCGGCTCAACAGCTTATGGGAAGAAGAACGAGAACTCGAATATTACTAGTTGAAGATCGTTTAGCCCTACAAACTGTCACGTGGGACACTGTGAGAAAACGATTGAAACAACGAATGGAACAAGAAAGACAAGTGTATAACAAAGGGACTCATGAGCTACCAAGATTGGATGAAGGGGATACCGTTTGGATTCAGCCGTTCCATATGGACTCTGACAGATTGGCCCCAGGGATTGCGGAAGGACGACACAAGTTCCGGAGCAGCTGGATCCAGTTTCATTGAAGAGAACGAGTTCGTTCTACTAAACCAAAGAATACCGAAGATTCTTTAAAAAGAGAAGGATATGGTGGAGTGCAGCCAATCGTATACACCAGATCCGCATTGGCCAATCGAATTGTTCGACATTGACCTATAACCATAGTATCCATAACAGACTAGATGAGATGTCGTGTGTAGTGTAGTGAATACACATCTTGCTCTGAACCTGACTTGTTCTACAGACTCTGACCACGTTTTTACCGCTATATAGGCAATAAAACTGCTTTAGGGATGTGCTTAGGCGGACCCACTGCAACCACTGTTCGTACCTTTGAGAATGTTCTCTAATATTGACCAAACTTTTCCATCTTCAAAGAGATCATCAACCAAGTCTGCAAAAACGCCTCCGCTACACGGAGACTATCAAGACGATGGCGTCACATTGCAAACATCAAAAACAGCCGCTATCCACCTCAAGTCTAATTGGGACATGTATGAAACCTTTACGAGCAGAGAAGGGGAGACAGAGCAACCTCGATAATTGACGGCCGGTTGATATATGCCTTTGCTGATAATTACGAAAAGTTTACAGGACTTATCAACCATTGGATCACAGTTCATGTTGGCCCAGAGATCTGAGACAACCGTTCTGTATAGAGTGTGACTCCACATGATAGTAACCTTGTCGCTGCAAATTCCGAAGCTAAAGTCTCCTACGCAATCCGCTCCCTGGACGATGAACGCCCAGAATGGATCACCCCACACCCTCCAATTTTGCTCATCTCCCAACAAACTCACTGTTAGCTTTTTTTTAATTAACAGCGGGCTGCTCAACACCATCTTCCACAGCTCCAACATGCTGGCACAACATTTGTACCCATCTGACATTCGCCCGATTCTTATTTCTTCGATAGCCGCAAGGTGCTTCACAACGCCTTACTTAATCATAAAGCGTCTTCATTCCCCTGTGGTCGGCAGCTAGTCTGTTTTGTACAGCGAACTAGAACATTCGAGGTGTCACCTATTCCCCACAGCTTCCTTCATCATTCTCGTACAGTGCACCGTGACTCTTCATTCACAAACATTAATATATCCAAAGCTTTTTACCATGTGTTCCATAACTGCGATAAGAGCAGCTAGTGCCCACGATGCACCTAGCATTTTGAGCAAATAATTACATTTATCTCATAGGTCTCATAATTCTCATTTTGAAAGCCGCGGATTTTTCTCAAAAAAGGATGTTTGCTAGAGGAACCCTCTGTTACCCTTATTGCTTCTAATAGCCTTGGATGAATATCTCCCGTCATCGCCCTAAGTACACGGGGAAGCCAAGTGAACTGTACTGCATTCACGGACATTAGCATACTAACGTTTTCTCTGAGAGAAACACTGCCAGTCACATCAAAACATCTGCGTGTTAATTAGTTTGAAATGGTATCGCCTGCTTAGATAGGTATCTGACGCTTTCTTTTACACGGATATCAATTCCGGAGACCTTGAGGTATTATATGTTAATTATATATGCCTCTCAATAGAAGCTCTTATGTCGAAATCTTGTCATCAAGAAATGCGGCTATACTACAGACACTGCGCGATCCCCCATCTCAGTCGTCTCATCGCCTTGCCAACACACGAATATCAGTTGCCAGAACGATTATAACATCTAAAAAATAAGCAAACAACATGACATGACCCCGTGCACTACACACAATGGTGCTCGTTTGTGACGTTCCTCAATGACGGCCATGTCACACAATTTGTTACGGAATCCAAACAAGCCTTTACTATCCTCTAAATCAGAATGACGCAAAATCACCGGAGAAAAATGAAGATGACCATGGTAGCAGCCACGAAATTTTGTTTTACATTCTTCCGTAATACCTTCTCAAACATTCTGACGGATACAGATGGCACAACACTGTAGCCGTAATAATAACCCGCAAATTGAGAAACTAGAGCCTATCAAGGGTTCCGATGCCCCCTATCCTCACTTCTAAAACCCGAAACCCTTCTACCCAAAGATGGTGCAAATTTCATCTGCGATTAGTAGTGAATGGAAGTTTCAGTCAAGTTGAAGAAGGATAGATATGATTCCAAAGAAGTCGTTCAACGCGCTTCTACCTTGTTCCGTTCCTGGAACCGCCGTATCTCCAAAATATCGCGATGTCCCATTGTTTTCAGTGACAGAGGTTTTGTACATCCACCAACACACCAATTCCTCTAGCTACTGCGTCTCTCTGGCCGTGATATCTCAGACATTTGTATAGTATGTACACAACGCTCCCTCAGGATATTTCGTTCACTTATAAGAGGTACCTAGGATACTTATGACACAACCACATATAGATTTCGATACGTATCTGCTTCTGATATGCTGACCAAAATATGCATCACGTCGTGCACGACTCACAATTTCAAAGCGCGATTCTCATCTACACAAGTTCATTAAACGCATCCTGGCAATTCGTGCAAACTCCAAATTTGATAGATATGTGCCTTTCGTTAAAAATAGATTGCAAACATTTCTTCGGACAACCCCCATAGTTTGCGTCTTCTCGACGTTTTATTCAATCTTATCAAGAGAACAGATCGTTTCAAACTTTAATCAGATAGTCGTCATTTTTTTGTAGCTCTTCAAATGTAATGTAAATAGGCCTTGAAGATAATTAGCCGTATTCACATACTTCTGAGTAGTGTTCTACTGGAGCAATTGCATTAACCAGTTGCAGAAGAAAAGAGCTTGTTCTTTCGACTAAGACACATTTTGACACATTGTTCAAGGCCATAATAACCACTCCGGATTTCTGTAGGCGAAAGTACACTTACGACAACATAATTGTAAGACATTTTTGGAGATCAAAATTCCCCTCGACTGACCCTGTCGCGTCCTTCCTCGTGACCCCGTCCAACTAAACGCTCGTTATTCCCACAACACATGCCTGAAAGTACTAATTCATCCTCCCGCCTCCCTCAGTCATTAAATCCCAGTCACCTGCCATAAACCTATTGTTATCTGTCAGTCTCACCCTCCCTAACCCCTGTGAGTACGGTCCGCCACTGAACTGTTACTAGCTAGTCGGTGTGCTCGAAGCCCGGGTAGTTAGACACACATCAGACCGACCTGATCGCATTCGGTCGGTTCGTCATTGCCTGTCGATTGTTTGCGGCCTATTGCGGTCAAACATTGTGTCTTATCCCATGAACGCAAAAGAATTGAGGTTCGTTAGTGTAATTGATTATATTGTTTTTGTCAATAGTACCACGTTTCCAGCGGCTTGATTTGGTTTTGATAGTTGGCGTCGTTGGTCATGCGTGCGTCACTCAACGTTCGTCCGTGGAACGTACAATAACGGTTGATACACAGGTTAACGACCTGCTCATAACTCTGTGTTATTCTAAATACATCTTTTCTGAGGCAAGCTGTACACAGAGATTACATTTGTTGATTGCACCCACATTAAATTGCTTCTGATATTTAAAAGTCTTCCAATCGTTGATGCTGCCGTATACTGGGTTAAGGAATCAATTAAGTAATTCCTAATATATTAGGTATTGATCAAACAGTGTGTTAAAATTAACCCGGGTTGCAGTTGAGGCCCTATTAATGTCTGTATCTGCTGCTGGAATGCATAACATAGGTGAACAAATATTCACAACTGTTTGTTATTAAATAACTTTCACGATAATCGTTCACTGTTAAACCTTTATTACTTGCGGCTTTCAGATAAAGGGCGAAAAAGCACTGCAACACGCTGAGGATCAGTTTTTACGTTAGGTCAATTTAAAGTATTATCCCAGAAATGTACGACAAACTAGCAGGTAACAGAAAATGCCTACTTCCCGGCTAACACCCGGCCTCTCTTTCAGAGTACGTCGAAAGATCAAACGCATTAGCATAAGGAATCACATCGGCTGAAACAGAATTTTAGTTACCTCTGCAGATCTTCATAAAAATTGCCAGAACATATCCAAATTTATAAAGTACTTAAGTCAAACAGTAGCTTATGCGCAATCCTGCTACACGAATCATCAGAGAGCAGGGGCCCAGTACTGTTCCTCGAACGCTGATGTTAGCTCACTCAGTGACAGTTTTGGTGTAGCCTTCAATGGGTTGTTTGGTTTGGGGATTTGACCTCTATTTCCCTTATAACCCTTGTGCTTTACACGGAGTAGTTCATTGGAAGCATGTGGCGTTCACTGAGTTGGAAATGCTTTGAAGACTGGAAGTACAGCATAAATTGCGTCGGTCTAGTCCGGCTAACAACATATATGGTTACCATATATTTATGAAAGTAACTTGGGACGCGCCTCAAACTTTCATAACCGTTTTCGATTCCACCTTTTTACTTATCTGAATAATATACTGCAACCAGAAAAGTGAAGCATAAGTAGATGAAATCCATCCGACAGTGAACACTATCCACACCGATTCAGAACATGCGAGGATAAAGGAGCTCCTTCCGGGAGATCCGACAACGTGTTGCTTCACCTTCATTACTTATAGGCCAACTCTCGCAGCTAGAGGGGCACACACCTTTGATCCGGAAGCTGTTCAGGATGGTTTTCGCTGATAACTGGTGGTCTCGTAGATGATCTAAAAGCTGATCACAAGTGGCTTATTTGTTTCACAATGCATAAAAAACGCCCCTTGGATGTGATAACTCGTGCTTCCTTGCGACCCTGGAGAATTTGATTAACTGGTCCCGTGACCAAATGTCTGACTAACCGTTCGGTCATACATCGGCTTGTCAGAGGGTTAATATCCTCCTCCTTGCTTGTGTTGAGCTGAGCCAACCAAAAACCTATTGTTTAACAAGTAGTGACTGTGACTAGACTGTTCAGCGAATACTTTTCGGGTGTAGATGTTCAGTGCGTATTTAGTTGACGTGATATATGTATGAGCAACAGACATACGAACTATCTTCGTGGGGAACTGTTGCCAGTTTGCATCATATGTCTGTCAATAACCTCATGATTCTTAAACAATAGCATGTCTAGATTATAAAATGTTTATTGCAAAATTGTATCGGTGACCGCAGTGTGTCACAGAATAGGATTATTGCTTTGTTTATATCAGAGCCGAACTAGACAGCTACTGTGTCTCACATTCAGTCGATCAAGCGAACTCAACATTACCTACGAGCATGTGTGGCTTACTGTAACTCAGTCGTACACATCGTCAGGTCCGTGACACTATAGCCAACGCGATTGTCAAATCGACGCACGTCAGATTTACAGTCCCATTTATGGCAAGAACGTGCTCTAATGACGAACTCCAAATGCAAAAAACTGAGCTTACTGCTTCTTATCGAAAGCAGCAGGCTGGAAAGTCCACGGGAGTAGGATAAATGTCATCATTTACGAATGACCTTTGATCTAAATGCAAAATCAGATCCGATAAAACTCGCCAGCAAATATGGAAGCATTAATGAAGATGAGTGGGAAAATGAGTCAATGCAGACTGTGGACTATATGTTACGCGATATTTGTTCCATAGTGCTGGGTTGGCTGCTTTTGGTTCTTTGGATTCTGCATCCTCAGGAATTTCTTCAGAGCACGGAGAAAAGGATTAGACAATCAAACACTGCTTGCCTATGCGTCGGTCACCATTTGGAATCTTACCAACTGGGGTCAATATTTTGGCACCCGATATACCAGCTGGATATGATTGTGTCGTTTGAAGTCTCTCGATTCGGTTGTAAGATATCCGCACAAAATTTAGTAAAAATGTAGTTGAATAGTTTGGGCGTCGTGTTTAGCATGTTATTGATAAACAGATTGGGAATAAAACAACGTTACGAGCAAGTTGTAATGCTCCTCAGGAAGGCCACCCGAGGTGGTTGAAACGTAGAGTATTACAACTTGCTCGTAACGTTGTGTTGTTCTCAGTCTGTTTATCCCTCGGTTTAGATTCTGCCTAGTCGTCACCTCAGTGAAAATGTCCACTACAATTCACGTTTTCAATCTCACACCCCACCATAGGCTTTACTGGTATTATGGAATTAATAACTAGGCTAATCGTGGGTGTTAAAAGATGGTCACAACAATGTTGACTAGTGTGTGTCAGGAATACAGACCAGCTAAAACTTCTGATACGCTTATTACACGGCACGAACATGGAGTTCTCCGTTGAATCGGTATCGACTCAAGCGACAAATGTGTCGTACTTGCGTATCGTGAATATGCCCAGTTTAATCATGAGAAAAAACCCGTAGCAAACAAGCTTGTTTTCAGTGCTTCATCATCAGGCTAAATACAACACATTATATGGGTTCGCTGGGAGTAGCATGTCCGTGGGGTGAGGGATGGTGATGATTAATGTTCAGAAAGTCAAACTCGTGAAATCTAGTTATGTAACGCCAGTGAATTGGGTTGTAAACGTTTTCGGAAAATCGGTACTTCTATGTAACAAATCGATCCGGGCTATCGATACAAGGCCACGGAAGGTTCAGTGTTTTGACCAGACGTTTTTGTGAGCATAACGGGGGCGAATGTAAACGGATTGCGATGGCTTCTGCAATGGCTAGTAGGCGACCTCTGACTCACTTTGATTGCGCTCCACCGACTCGATAAATAGGCTTGAACGAATCGACCGGGTTGATCAGATGATTCGATTCCAACAAATGATTAGCGATCGCTGATGAGCAAACCTCTATCGATCCTCGAGCTAGCCACGCCGGATGATGCTCCCGCATGCGTTCAGATAGTCGCCTTGTTGTGCGGCCTATGTAGCTTGTTTCACAGGAACAAACGAAACGGTAAAGACAAAAAGAGGCAGCATGTACAGGCAATATATCTTTCAGCTGGGGATGCAAAACTGGTGTGGATATAAACCGAATACGTAATTGAGCTGCGAAATAGGTTTTGTTAAGCGCTACTTTAAGTTTCCTGGTTATATTTTCAGCATTGCTATCGCCATTGAAAAGCAAAGTAATATAGACAGGCTTTTTGTCTACAGTTTGCGGCACACCTACCTTTGTGCTAGCTATCATGTGCTTACAAACAAACTGTTCTGGGTAGCCATTTTCAAGAAGTGTGTCAAATACAAACTGTTTTTCTTCCGCTATGGTGTCATCTGAGCAAATTCTCACGGCCCTATCTAGCAAACACCGGACTAGGTTTTTCTTTTGTCTCAAAGGTACGAAGCTATTAAAATTTGTATACTAACCTGTCCAGGTTGCTTTATGATATACCTTACGTTGTATTGCATCTTCCTCACGACGTGACATGAACACATCTAAGAACGCCATCCCTGCTGGTGATTCGGGCTCCAGAGTGAATCGGATATTCTTGTGGGCACTGTTGAACTGCATCAGTGTTTTATTGAGACATTCAGATTCATCTGTCATGCAGATAATCTCATCTACATAACGGTTATAAAAAGCCAATGACTTAATATGGTCTGCTAGTGAACTACTTTCAAGCTTTGCCATGAAAGTATCGGCTAGTAAGGGACCTAACGGTGACCCCATTGCTACTCCGTCCTTTTGGTAATATAGCTTGCCCGAAAACCTGAACTGAACGTTGTAGGTGCAGCGATACAAAAGCTGCTTTAGTTCATCCACTGCTATCCCCATTTTTATGCCATTACTCTCTATATACCAACCGAGAAACTCGATTGTCTCACTTAGTGGGACATTTTTGAAGAGAGACGTGACGTCAAGCGAGAATAAACGCATTCCCTTTGCACCCAGTTGTTTCACCGTTTCGACAGATTCAAAAGAATCTCTAAGACTGTGAATCGCTAGCTTCTTCCTGACCGGCTCTAACAATTCAACTATCCATTTTGCCGTTGCATGATACGGTGAATTACACATGTTCCAAATCGGACGTAGCGGCACTCCGTTATTACGCACTTCAGATAGCCCATAAAGCCTGAGAATTACACTACCTACTGGTGTAATTCTTTCGAAGGTGGTTGAGTCAATCAGTCCTCGTTGTTTCATACATCTCATTGTTTTCGTTAATGCCTTCTCAATGGCAACTGGTTTGTCCTTTTCAGTTTCTGTACAAACGAATTTGGTTTTGTCTGCCAGTAGTGCATTTAGCTTAGCTAAATAGTCGGCTTTATCTGAGATGACGATTCCAGCACCTTTGTCAGGTCTGGATATTATTGTAATCTCATTTTACCTTAGTGACTCCAGTGAGAAGCAGGTGGTTTTCCGGGTCAGGTACTGATAGCATGATTGGACTAAGGTTGCTTTGAGCATCTCAACATTCATGGGTGATGAGGGTCTCAGACCAATTAATCGTTCATTACGGTTCTCAGATCGACTTTCTAACCCTAGCTGTCTAAGTTTACTTTTATGACAGCAAAATTTTGATCCTAATGATATAACTTCAAGAGCAAATTTTCCATCACCAAAGAGGAAAAATTATGCGTTTACCTTTCGGGAGTTTTCGGAAATTCGGCTTCAGGTTTGGTCGGGTTGAGTTGATTTCTTAGCCTTGCTGACTTCTTTTCTCGTCTTTTGGCCACGATCTGTTGAACGTAACTCTCAAACTCGTTTGCATCATTCAGTGACAATTCTCCTAATATCCTCGCGGAAACAGTCTGTTTTTAGTCCAAGTCACATGCCCTGCTCGTCCATGTATCCTTCTCATTTAGAGCTAATCGCTACATTGAAGTCCCGTTGACGGTAATGCGATTTCGTCTGAGGATGGTCCAGTATCGCTTCGGAAATTCTAAGTGTTCGATACATTGCTCGAAAAACTCGACAGCCGCGTTTGCCTCCGCCATTTGTGTACTTGGCAATGCAAACCACATATTGACTCACGGAAATTCGTTTGGCCTTTACAGCCTCAGCCTCCTTCTCGAAACGAGAGCTTCTTTGACAGTGGCGGAATAAACGGCAGCCGTCTAACTTAAAGATACTAAGTTCGATTGCTTAGTCTTTCCATCCTTCTTCAACTGGGCTGATTTGACTCCTACTCTTATAGTCTCCTTGTCGGTTCCTCCGATTTACTGGAAATAGCACGCAGTGATTATCTCTGCCTATCCAACTAGATGGCTGGTAAAACTGAGCATAGATATCCTTCCGCCCCTTCCTATTGACCGAATCTTTCTTAACCTACAAGCTGCTCACCAGCGTTTTCCAACATTCACTTCTTCAGCAGAATTTAGCTTCAGTTAGTTGATCAAACGAACAATCTAGTCGAGCAGTTCATTACAATCTATTCAACTGTGGTAACATCAATATCGACAAGTTGATTAACCGATTAGTGACAATCAGCATGTCAATGCTGTGGTTTTTCAGTCGCCCTAATGAGTGATCAACTTCCATACTGACGTCATGTGAAATCGGATTATGCAAAATAAGTAGCATGTTCGAACACAACATGAGGAAGCATCAAGAAGATATTAACAATAGACAACAACAGAATAGCACCGTTAACACTTAGATAATTACTAGCCATCACAAGCGAGCACTAGTTAGTGCACTATCCACATAACCAAACCGATACTTTAAAATATATAATCTTGCAGGGAAATTAGACCTAATCAAGTCTGTAATGCAATCGAATGGTTATCCAAAAAGATAGATGGAAGGACATAGTGGACCAGGGTCGTCTTCCGAACAGGTGGTCATTGTGAAGTAAAAGAGAGTTTGTGTGAAAGGGTCTTTCAAAGGTGACTACAGCGTGAATCAAACAACGCAAGGACCAGCGAGTTCGGTTAAACGAACATCCAGCTCGAACCCACAAGATGTCTGTGCCTTCAAAGGAAACCAACCCGTCGTAGCCAACTCACATTCTGTCTACCAATTCATATGTAACTTCAAATAAAGTTGCGTGGGCAGAATCGAGGGGTGCTTGACTTCCGGAGTGAAGGAATATTTGCTTAAATGGGTGCGCAACTCCTTATTACCGAAAATGACGATGCCTTTGAAACATGCAGGCAAACACTGGTTGCAACGATAATGCATGTCTTGACCACTGGTCACTTTGTCTAATCAGCTTGTGCGTTCAGAATCATATTGTCATTTCAATCCAAGATTCTTGCGCTTTGGTGGGGCTGTCGCAATCAGTCAAGTGAAGCCAGCCTTTTGTGTTCCGAAACAACTGATCGTGAACTTGAACCTGCCTTGGTCTTAGTGACCTTTCCTAACCCACCGACCGACTATACATCTCACCCCTCTCTTTGTTCGATATACAAAAACCGCTTCGTTTTATTGCAACGTTGGTACTAACGGGTCAGTACAAAATGCTTGCACCCACCGGTTTTTATATTTCAATTGTTTTGTTCAAACTTCTGATTGAACTGAACTGTTTTAAACTTTCAGTTCGTTCTTCCTGCTGACCACTGTGAAGGAATTTGTGTTCTACTGTACACCATTGGTTGCATCCGACACAGAAGACAAAAGCAAACAAAAACAAACGTCTCTTTTTAAGGTGCCAAGAATTTTCCACATCCCGTTAATCTTTTTTTGGTAGGTAGTTTGGTTTTTAGCACACACACAATATAAGCTGGTTTTCAGCTCCACTGCTTAATGCTCAAGCAGTGATTTTGATGATACTAATATGTCCATCAATGGATTGTTGATCTGATGAGATATAGTTTAATAATCCCCACAAACACGTTTTCGACTAAAACATTTGGCACCTGTTTTGAGTCTCAACGCACTGTCTCCAGCATGCGTTGTATTCATGAATTCGAAATCAACATCCACGCAACAAATATCTCCACACTCATTAACATCGTGATCCGTTTGCTATGAAACAACGTCCACAGAATGATGATCAAGTCACACTGTTTAAAAGGTATGGCTTGTTTTCCACTACGTGTATCAAAGGTAACATACAAATTCGCGCGAGAATGGATGTCATATCGAACCACTTATTTGAGTATCCAAAAAATATTCTTGTATATATGATTGGATTAGTTAGAATGAAAGGACCGAACCGCATATTTTGAGTAGGCCAAAAGGAGAAAGCAGATAATGAAAGGTTTTATAACTGCACTATTATCCATGATATTTTGAAAGGAAAAGAGAACCGTCCTGATTCGCTGATATGTCCATATTCATTTGGATATCTTCAGCGTCATTTGTTGAGTGATTAGGTTGGACTGCGAATACAAGCTCAAGAATGTTGCTCTACTACATGACAGTCAGCTGGATACTGGTCCTTCTTTTGTCGAGTCAGTGATTACTAGCAATAACACAGTAGTCGTCATACGGCCCAGCTACCAAATAATAAGTGTAGGTTTGGTGATCAGCAATCGTGTGCTTTTGATTAGAATGTGCGTTAGAACACTTAGTACAGTCCGATATTAAGAGTCTCCAACGGGTGCACGCTTAGCATAAAACATACGTGCACATGGCTTAGAAAAGGATGCGTACTTACTTCGTTTTATTTGGGTAATGCAGTTTGCATTTCAAGCCCACCCCTTGAATAGCTCACCCTCGGTGCTACCGCCCCCCAAATACTTCGCTGTCTCATTCAAACGAAGGTAGGATAACAAAAGTGGTTTAATGTAAGCTTACAATATCATATTTTATGTGTGTACCTGTAAGTGTGTTCCGACTCTGAAGAAGAACATATATCTTGTATGCTGTTGCTGAGCACGACTGGTGAGCACTCAGTTTATTCCATCGAACAGGCTGATTCTCAGTTCATCAGGAAGCTTTGTTGTGGCTGTTGTCTCTCTTGTATGACTCAGCACGGCCTCTCTGATCTATCGGTAATGTGAAAACTTAAACTTGAGAGAATGAGATGTGCTTCACCATATTCTTAAAAAATGATTGCTTTCCTCCTGTTGGCTGTTCCAAATAACTCTTCGACAAGAATGAGTCAAATTCTTTTGGGGTCACATCACAGATACGTGTAAGTAACAGGTGTTCAAATTGATCCCCTTGTAAAGAAATGAAATTCTTATGTTCATATCCTGTCAACTACCGTTCACCTTGATGTCAACCACTGAGCCAAGCTACCAATATTTGTATACATCAGTTACCCAAGTTTGAGGCAGAATTCACCGAATATGAAAACTATTCAGGCTTACTGAAGAAATGGCTGTTGTGGACACTTCTGTTGTTCTTATCTACCAGTCCATTGTGGAACAGTCTATAATTTGCAGTTACGAAATTCCCCAGGGCGTACTAACATTTATTTCGCCTGTTATCGAAGTACAGACACCAAAACATTCTTCATTTTGAAGAGTATGTGGATGGACGAACAGAGTTTTCGTCTATTCAACAAACTCTGTTCCACCTCTCGAAATGACAGATGGTCATAATAAATGGAACATATTTTTAAGATAATTATTTAGCTCGAACGAAACAAAATGCCACATGAAAAATAATCAGTAGTAATATTTTAAAGCGCGCACACTAAACTGTTTGCTCTTTCCTACTACATTCAACAGACTGAGTTCAAATTGTTAGCGAAATAGTGCTGTCTTCAGGTGTTAGTCTTAATGTTCTGTAAAGAGACTGAGGTTTTAGCCCTCTGGTGTCACATCACCAGGTAGGTGTCTGATAGTTTTCATTTAATCCCAAATGCCCAGTTGTCAATAGAAGTTAAAAGTAGGTGCTGGTATGCTGTTATTCTGAGATGCTGAGATGGTTGATGCACACTTCAGTGATATAATTAATCAGTAAGGTTAGTTGAACCATTTAAAGCTGACAAGATAGTTACAAGGCTCTCATATTGATGTGTTCCGTTGGTCTGAACACTACTCACAAGAGTATGTGGCTATGCGCTTGAATTCAGCAGTTGTCTTACCCATGTGAGACCGTTGACACAGTACTCAAAGTGGTTGTCTTTTGAGAACCTGAGAAGTGTGGAGATCCAGGTCGTAACAACAGCATACACCATGGACTAGCTACAACTTGGGTTACAAAGATAGTTTCTTTTCCAAATAGTCTGGCCGTTGCGTCCATTCGGATGCTATAACAGCAAACAACATTCAGCAACATTTAATCTGAGCGAAAAGTTCTTTCATCGGACGAAAGGTATCTTCTGTGGACTTAGTTTGGTATTATTTTGGGTTTACCTAAAACCACAGTAATATTGATTAACGAACTCTCTTAAGAATCTCACTTACTGATGAGCACACAGATAACACTTGTTACGAACACTGGAAGTAAATAGTATTCTAACATAGGTATATAAACAGTTTGAAACAGTCTCCATCAAATTATTATATAATTCAGCTTCAGATCGATATTCAGCTTCAGCGGATTTTAGTTATTTACTATAGGCAAACTAAGTTCTTGCACTCCTGTGAATCAGGTAACGGTGCTGAAATATTTTCACCGTTTTGGGTTACGTAAGCACTTGACCTGCAAAGAAGCGGATCTCACGGTTTATGGGCAGTCAGCTGAATGATATCGCAAACAACTACCACGAAAGGACATGAATTCTGTCATATTTGAGTTACATGAGAGAATCCTAAAGTGCCTGTCGAGCACAAACTTTTGAGGCCATTTAAGGGAAAAAGAGACATAAAAGCTATGAAACTGTGCTGTCAGAGCAAAACGGACGAAAACAAGTGATAAATCAATTGGGATGAAACAAATCATGTATAGACACAGGGACAAGGTTCTCGTGAAACTGTGTCACATTTATGACACGACTGAAACCTCAGCAAATTGATCAGTCATGGTGTGGGTGGTGATCATGGCAACCGCAAGGTCTGAACAAAGCCCATCTGTACGCATAACGAAATATAATTTAGTGGAATTTCAGTCACCCTACCCGTAACCAGAATTCGACATCTCGCTGATTTCGACGGACCGCCGTTGACTCGGTAACTCGGATGAAGAAGGGGGGCGGGGTGCCTGCTTGGCGTGACTGGACAAGATGTGTCACAATTTCACTGGCAATTGTTGCGATGGCTCAGATGTCGTTGCATGCCGGTTGATAATCATGGATAGGTACAGATAAGCGTCTGCTCGCGAGACTCACGAACTTAGTTCCACAGGTTCAAGTGTATGGGTATACACGAAAAAGTCTCAGGAACAAGAAGCTGTCATTTAACTGCAAATATAAGGCCAGAGTGGAGCTGAAACAGACAAACGGTTTCACAGCCTGGAATTTTCTACTGACAAAGCTGCTGAGATCAGTAGTGAGTACTTCAGCAAGCGTTTTAGAATGGTAACGAAGTATTCATTGCTTTTCACTCCGCTGGAGTGGTCTTGTTATTTTTCTAGCGAACTTGTTTAGTCTTGCCTATAAATCGTTCCCGATTGCTATTCCGCAGTATAATGAGCGGAAGAAAGATAATGGTTCTATAAGTCATTTTGCATCGGAGGAGAAAATCTGTTGAAATGCATACACTATTCACCCCAGGTCTCTGTGTTACAGAACCTACGTTGAACAGATTCATCAGCACGGTGCCGAATAAGCATGCCTGGAAGGTCAGTTGACCGATGCGTTCAATTTCTCCCACAAATGCTCAGTTCATATGGGCCAAGTTGAAAATGGCTAAGAAATCCGTCGGGTCGTTACTTCCGTTAACCACACATAACTGCAAACAGCGACTTAGTGCACTGTAGAAAGTTTACAATGCCCGTGTACCGCTTTGACCTACCGTAGGTTTGTGCAACTCATCATATCACTCACTGAGCTAGAGATTATCGGACCTTCTTGAGCCCGTCAAACATGCCTGAACGTAGCCTACTGGACACCTTTCATTTCGTTAGCACATTCGACGGATTTGATTAAACAGAATGAAAAAAGCTTCCTTTCGAAATTTTCACGTAATTTTCACGAAATGCGACGCAGTTCATTACTGGGGTGATGGATCTGTTCAGTCGGCGTCCAATTCCTCTGCCACGGAGATCCACTGCAAGCACCGCTCTGTTGCCACTTGGGCCCCGAACGGCGTGTTCATAAAATGTGAGCACTGGTTGTACTCAGCAGATTTGTAGCAGCATTTCGGCAACATATGTTGTTCATCAGATTACTTTTTTTCGTTAGATCAAGCTTACCAAGTGAGCAAATCGGCAAACTGCAAATCATTCAAATTGTCTAATATTTTTAAATGTGATATGACGTGATGCCTCCAAACTAAGCCGCTTGTTGATCCTAGTGTGCATTAGGAAGGTTAAGATGAATAGAATCAAAAAAATAAATGTGAAGCAAAATTATTAGAAGTTAAGAACCAAGATACCACCTACTCATCACTTACATAGGCTGGCATCATCTATAGCATTAGACAGATGCAACTGAATAACTTCCACCGCCTTTTAGCCTATTGCACCAACCACCACAGCAAAATCAACTTGTTTGCAAGAAAATATCCAGAAATCAAAATGGATACTCTCTGTACAAAAAGCACAATTCACTGAAGCCTCTAATAGAGATTCAAAGAGACAAATTGTGACAAGCAAGAAGTCGTACAGAGATCGACCGAATTTCGAAAAAAACGTTTGTACATAAAGAGACGCGATTGAGAGAATGCCCCCCGTGTAAGAACACCACAGATTCTTTTAGCACATGTACCAACGAGAAAAAGTGTCTTATACAGCTAGCGATGAACAGTTGATGGAGACAGTAGAGTATGTCTACAAACCATTTGGGTAGCTTGAGGCAAATTGATTTCTCTATACACATAACAACACTTAAGTGGAAAATAGGTATGTTTTAGTGGACATTTTATGATTTAGTTAGAGATTCCTGCTGACTTCGTTTGTCTGTATTGCAGTTTCTCTATAAAATTCTGGCCATTGACCATTAGCCACTAGTTTGTGGCAAATGCTCATACGTTCACAAGGTATCTGTCCATGGTGGACTTAAAATCAGTCTTACACATCACTCCTGCACGGAAAGCTTTGACTGACCGAACGAAAACAACATCTACTTTCTCTCTCAGTTGCTCTAGGTTTCCCAACTATAGGGACGTTAAGCCGTATTGCTGACAAATTATTAAATTCAGAAAGTGGTGCAACATATCGACCAACTCGCAAAGGAACCCCCTCCCTTGTATTGTAACCCTGGTGAGAGGTCCTTCATCTGATCATGCAAGCTCTCAACGTATGTCAGTATTTGTAGTCAGTTGATTTTTTATGTGAAATTTTGATTTCCATTCAAACGGATGGAACATCGAATCGTGCTGAATTGCCAACAGGTTCCGTGCACAGTGCACAAAATCAGGCCGACAACCCATGTTATTTTGTCGTCTGCTATTAACGAACAGATTATCCAGGAGCAACATCAAACTTGTCAGATCAGTTAATTTGCACAATATGCTGCAATAACGACGTTTTACATGTACAATCACCAACCGGTTGTTGATATACCGTATAAACTAAGAATTTTCAAAATCTTACTTCAGCTCGATATTGCACACGGCTTCTGTTTGTGTATACTCATTTACTTGTTCTTGTGGTACTAGTCACGTGAGTCGCACGACCAGATGCTTATCTGAACGTATCCGTGAGCATCATCCAGCCTGGGTTAATAGCGGAGTCATCAAAACGATTACCAGCGCAATCGCTGCTCACCTGTTTAATACACATCATGCTTTCAACCCGGCCACCTCTTTTTATTCGACTTTCTGAGTCAACGACGGCCACTCAAAAGCTGTCAGATGTCAAATTTTGGCCAAAGCTGAAGGGCCACTGAATAACCCACCCTTGTGCGCACTGAAGCGCTTTGTTCAGACGTTGTGGTTGCCATGGCCAATCACCCACACCACGACCGATCAAAACGCCATGGTTCCAGTTGCGTCATGTCACATAGTCGTATCGAAACGTTGTTTGTGTGTGTGCCTATGACGTGTCCGAACTTAACTCGAACCTGTCAGTTGTTTTTGTTCGCTTCACCCTGAAAAACGCGTTCCATATAAATGTTATGATGAATAACTGAAAGCGAGCTTGTTTGCTACGCTATTGTCCTGACGACTCAACACAGTCTGTTTCGTTCGGGTGACGATCGAGTACCCCCTACAGATGGTTTGAAACACGTGCTCAAAATATCTGGGCCGTGAATTGTTCGCATTAGGGCGTGCATTCAAAACAGTCTGAATTCAGAATTTTAATAGGGCAATCGGATCAGAGCACGCCAGAATTCTGGTGTTGAAGTTGCTATTGAATCTTGTAATACCAATAACGGTTTGGTTCTCACTGAATAACGCAGAAATTCTTATCCTCAGTAGCGAAGAGTTCGTTTGTCTTCCTTTAGTTTGAAGTATGCCCATTACGATAATGAGAGTAAAGACATATAGACGAACGTGTTTCCGATAATTCATCTTCAGGCCGGTACAATTATATAAGGGGTTAGTAGAGTTAGACCGAGATATCGATCGGATTTATTACAGAGAAACGAGGTCACTGGCCCGTCAGTTGGCGATGACTTGATTGGTCGGTTACGTCACGCTTGTCCATTGGTTTGACCGCGCCGGGGGGCCATCGATCCGATGGATTTTTGGCCACGGTAGGAGCAGCGTTTGAACAAACCATTTTTGATGATATAATATCGGGTAAATCAGCCTGATTCCCGTAGCCTCAGTAGTACAAAATTTTCTAAATCGGGCAGCTTTTGATGAGTTGCTTGACACGCGATATACCACTTTGAAAGCTTAATCAGTTTTCGCCTGGTGCCCACTTTCAACCAGATGAGCGAGAATAGCACTGTTGACCGATCGTGATTCCCCGTGTCCCAGCCATCGCAGATGGTGTTCTCGGTTTCGTTTCGAAAGCTGTCTTGACGATGAACCAATATAACCTGCTCCAAAGGAGCAACTGAATGAGTAGATACGCTTAGATGAGGTGTGAACTGTCAGTCTGTCTTTTTCTATAAGACCTGTGAATGAGGGATGGAGAAAATTGAATACAGAGCTCAGCTGTGGCATAGGTTCTGCTGATTGTCTGGTTGAGCTTATTTGTCTGTCATTCTGCGGCACTACCACCTTTCAACGGCGCTCGAATGAAGACGGGTTTCTTTCTCACCTCAAGCACTTTAGGTTTAGGTGATATTATGACCATGTTTCTGACGATAAGTCGTTCCGGGAAGCCCTTATCATGAAGTACAATCTTAATGAATTCGAGTTCATTTTCTAGCGTATCCGCTGGACAAATTTTGTGTGTTGTATCAGTTAGGCAGCGCACCAGGTTCCCCTTCTGTTTTTGGGATACAAAACTGTGAAAGTTTGTGTACTGACCTCTTGCGATGAACCCTACATTGAATAGTCCCGTCTATTCGTCGATGCAAACGAACATCTAGAAAAGATATCTCGTTTTCGGTCTCCTCCTCAAGTGTAAACTTAACTGACTGATGGGCGCGATTGAATATGTCGAGTATCGTGAACATATTAGTAACCGTATTGGCTACGATAAATATATCGTCCACGTACCGGTGGTGTTGACTGAAATGACTGATGGTGGATTGAAGCGCGGTGCGTTCAAGCTTGTTCAAGCTCGGACCGCTCCTGGCCGATATATTCATGGGAAATCTTGAATGGCTTGTCCTGGCTATAACACTGAATCGTAAGTTCTGTGTCCTACTGAGGGAACGTTCGTTGTATAGATGTGAGTTAACAGTTAGTTAGTAACTGACTACATAGTGATCAATCTGGAGAATCACATGGGAGGCAAAGTATTGTATCAATGGGCACTCTCAGCCGCAAACAGTTCACAACAGCGGGCCTCACCAGCAATTAGTTTATCTCGATAAGATTGTAATTCACCACTAAACACACTTCGAAATTTGCATCAATCATTGTTTTGCCGTCAATCAAATTCTCCCTAAAATCGTCGTCACCCGCTGACCCTACAATTTTTACACTAAATGCACGGATTTTCTTCGAAAATAGTTGGCTTTTGATTTGAGCATACGAGGATAAATATTCAAACATTACCGACGTATTATAAACGCATCACCCGCATCCTCACAAAGTCCACTGTGTGTAACTGGACAAACTAGGCCAGTGCACTAATAACTGAAAGGCTTTAACCCAATCTAATGGTCAGAAGTGAAGTAATCTATCTTGTTTTCGACGTATATCCGAGGCCAGTCATCATGTTTACTGGAATGTTGTTACCAACGTTTCTCCCAAAGATTGCAGACAATGTAACTACGTCTTAGTTACGTTGGATCCGTGTTACGTTGATAACTGGTTAGAATTTCGACTAGACTTGTTTTCTGGCGTCTTGCTACAGACCTATCCGCTGCTAACTGATCGGTGACGGTCAATTTTGGTTTAGTAAAGGAATGGAGACAGTCTTCTTATCATCCTCGGATTCTAGCTGCTGTATGTCAGGATCTGAATCCTTCCACAAAGTAACCGTGATACTGTTGCAAAATGATGTGAATTGTGTGTTGGAGTGTTTGCGAAAAACCTCAATAAAAGCCGCCGGTGTGTTTGCTATTTAGCCTTAAATGTGACGTAGGGAACGTTCAATTGAGAGAACACGCTGACCCACATGGATGATTAGGCCGGATTGAACGATGTAAAGCAGTTCAGATTGCTAAGGTGATGAATGCGAAACACTATAGAAGAGCTAAGCTGTCAGCTTACTTGTCACTGATTCAGTCAATCGTTCTAAAAAAACGGGCAAAACCAAGCTGGTCCACACAAGTTGCTCCCAGATGTGAATCTCGTCGTTAAGTAGCAGTTGTATAGTCTCTCTTGGTGAGGTTTTACAAAAGTGAGTCATATACAAGTCGAAATTTTCTTGAAAGCGTAATATGTCTGGAGCTTTACATAAGTATCCCTTTCTTACAATCCACTGGTGAGGAACTTTTGCGGGAGCTAAGTTGTCCTTGAAGTAGCCCGCTTGCTTTTCATGCATGTTAAGGCTGGTTTGATGGAATTGAGTGGTACGCCTACTTTTTAACAAACGGTAGTTCCCTTCTCAGATTATATTACGTCATCGTTAATTTTTAGTCGAATCTTTGTAAGTGAAACAAAATAATGCAGTTGGTTAACATTCATTGAACAGGGCGAACTACGCATCCTCACATTCTTTCTTTGTTGCGCGGTGTTCAATGAATTATTGCTTCAAGGAATCGTATAACCGGGGTGCTCATGCGTTTGTTTACCCTCAAAGAAGAGTAAATCTAGGGTCTGAAAAGAAGGGAAAAGAAACTAGTTTTATGGTTCCAAGATTTCGCGTGAGACAACAAGGTAGGACCATAACTATTCTTAACATCAACTCCCAATTACCGTGTGCCTTCAGTTTATTTTTGTTAAATGCATTCGGACTTCTGGTTGTTTTAACCGCAGAAAGGAGTGCGTTATTAGTGTTTTGAACTCCATGTAATTTATGACAAACTTATCAGATGTTCTTGTAATGAAACGTGATCCTTTGTTCGACACGTTGCTAAGTTGTTGCCGTCTGCTTTGAGCAGTAGGTTAAACCAGATGAGAAATACAGATCTAGTGAATAACTCATGCGTAACTTCCGTTAGTGTGCAACGTGCAACTTATCAACCCTTGTTTCTACTAATGTCCTCATGCAGAAATGCTTAATTGGAAGCCCGCTACTAATGCGTTGTTGTCTTCGGAAATTCTGAATAGCACAAGGCAATTGGAGTAACACAACTGGCAGATAGAAGGCATAGTTTCCATTCTTTGAAAGGTTGTATAGAGATCATTCGACTAGTCTTTCAAGGAAATGAAACTGTCATACAAATAACCAGTTCACTGTAACTATGCCATTTTTATTCATATTTATAATATTGGTTGGACAAATCACGTTCATGTGAATAAAATAGCGAGGCTACTAAGTAGCAGCTATGTCTTTATAAGTGGTTCTTGGTGAATAACAATACATATTATCACAAAATACGAAGGATGCAGATTTGACTGCTCAAGCCTCACGCATCTGTCATATCACAACGTAATCGTCTCCTAGCGTTTATGAGCAAGATTGATCGTGGTTGAACAGTGTTATCAGTCAAAAGATTTCAGCTTCTAGTATCATTCGTTTGACCGGCATTTATCATTCAACCAGTAAGAGAAATACGCTTGAGAATGTTTGCCGACTTTTCAAGTTATTGCGCAAAACTTCACCATTGCCCTTAGAAGTCGTTCATGCGGATATTTAATTGCTATTGAACTATGGACACCCCAGTTTGCAAAACAAAAGAAATTGCAGTTTCATCCGCGCCCGATATTTAACTAAACATTCCAAGCTAAGCGATATTTCTCGCGCGTTTTTCTCAGGGTACTCTGGAAGATTGGCAGATCATTCGAATTTCAGGGCTCAATTTGTTTCCGATTATTTATGAAGTGGACGACTTAATGCTTCATACCACGACTCCAAAATTGTGTAGTGTATGTATCTAGCCGGAACGGCAAAGGTTCTAACCTATGAGTGATTGAATTCATTGTTGATATCTCCGGACCTAACACAACACAGTATTCATTTACATTGTTCAGGTGCAGGAAATTAAGTGGCCGTTAATAGTGTGTAGCTTACTGCGATCCCTCAGTAACAACACTCGTCATCTATAACACTTATTAGACTGGTAATTTGAGCCGCGTTTCCCAAACAATTTGTGTATTTTCGTACAACTCGAATCCTAACTCGTACACCGTTAACTTGTCCAGTCCTCTAAATGCACAACCTCGGACTCATTACACGAGTGTGGCTGTAAAATGTTGCACACAAATTCAGTCATTGTTCCCTACTGAGTTGTCACCGTGTAACTGATTGGTTCGTCAAATGTTTACTGGCCCAGTAAACTCTTTGGGAAAAAATGAGCAAAACTAGGTGTTGGTTACATTTCATTTTTGTTACCTACAAAGCTCATATAGATGAGGGCCGCAGGTGATTACATTACCCAGAACGTGTTATATACTTAAAGAGACCTCGTGATTTATTATACACACAGCTGGACAAGATAACTAAAGATTGCTTTTATGTTGTGATGGTAGATGGCTGGGATGGCTTGTTTGATCTATTTCGCAGTTTTCAGCCTAATGGAGTCCAGTTGCCGGTCGCTGACACTGTTTTTGGTAGTCGTTTGCATATTCTAAATGTCAAACTGATTGTTATATCTACTGATTAGACGTGCACAGCAAACTTGCTATGTACTCTGTCGACTCCAAATGTCTGTTTGCTCACCTGTGCGTTCAGGCGAAATGAAGAAACATCACATATCATGTTCTCTCGAATTAGGCCTAGTCATTTTAGTTAATTGTATTGGGGGCAGGAAGCATGTTGAGTAACCTCACATATCATCCAATTTATAGCCCTCAAAATAATAATCGCAGTACTGCTTTAGGATGGAGAAGGCCCGGTAGCTGAGGGATGCAACAATGAAAACGAATAACTTGAATTAGTCATGAAAATTGGAATAACTGTTGACAGAACTACTCGCGAGATGCCGTTTAGTTTCCAATGTCGTCTAGAGACGTCTTTTGGTTCTGATACTCACTTGCGCTCGCCACACTTGTGTACTTTTGAGGTGATTGGCAGACAAGTTCTTCTCGATTTGACTTGTTTGATAGTTTGGTGAGTGATTGGCTCACTGACATACGACCAGACGCACTGGCTGCATTGCTTGTCTCTCACTAGCTGCGTGGTTTGCCAAAAGACAACGGAAAACTTCATTTATGGACTGTGCATCTCACCATCTTTGAGGAGTTTCTCGCCACACAAGTGACGTTTCTATTTCCTGATTACACGTACGTGAAACAACAGCTGGTTCAGAGAAGTATGTCAACTTCCAGAAGAGCATTAAGGGTGTCTTCATGCCCCAGGTTGACGTTGGTAACTAGTGTAATAATACGGTGAAGGTTCGTGATCTGACAAGTTACAGTGGACAGGGCACACATAGTGTTTTAGGTCCAGACCGGTGGCTTTTTCAAAGCTATCTTCCAGTAAAGGTCCATTTTGGACGCTGCTGTTGGAACATGGAGCGAACTGACTGATGTCTCCCAGTGCAATGTAAAATTGCTGACACACGGTTTTCATGTAAATTTAGGAGATTGCTGTTGATATTGGAGACACGGATGACCATGCGTGTGACAGAATTGACCTTGCTTTCAGTTTGTATCAACATAAAAGGCAGCAAATTAAACAATAAAAGACGAGCAAAAATGAATGACGATCTTCAAAGTATAAGCCACTTGACCGTAAGCCGAGTGGAAACACAAAAGATGTAGAGGAGTCATAGTGTCCATTGAAAACATCTACCGCAGAGTTATTCCGAATGAATTTTCGATCCCACTTTCGCATTAGCAGTAGAATTGTCATAGTGAAGCTTAAAAGGCTGCGTTCCGTTTACAACCTTGTAAACAAACCCTGGGTAAGAAATCGTTTGGTACTGCCATAAATTTACCGAGCCAATTCTTTCGTGTCTAATCATGCGGAATTTGCTAAGCTTGGTGAGGAAAACGGCTTGTCTATCAAACTATAGCCGAATGGAGGCTTGATGGTGACCATATTGTTGAAACCTCTAAACAATGCATGCTATATGATTCCTGCAACCAGTCCAAACATGGGGGCATCTGTGCGATAAAGCTAACACAAAATGAGTGGTTCAGTAACAGAGGAATGCTAGAAGTTCGCTGTTTCAGGCGCTTGAAAAATTGCTTTTAATTTTAGTCTGTTAACTCCAAACTGCTGTTCACTTCTCTGTCATTGTTAGACTATTTCTTATTCAAGACGGTAACCCGCATTTACCCCCTACTACCTTCGTCAGACTCTTTAATTTTGTCCCACATGTTCTCCACTAAAATACGGTGGGGAGAGCAGCAAACATAGAGGCGGTAATCAATTGGGTTTATTTGAAAAAATGATTGCCATCAGCTCCAGGACGGACAAACTACGTGAGTCAAGACTTCGGGCGTACACACGGCAGGGGGACATGCATTGGTTATTTTTGTCTCGAAAAAACAAACAACTTGGGATTCCGATTGCGCAACAATAGCTGAAACAAGTTGATGTGGTCAACAACGTAACCTGTTCCCATTCTGTGCTCTGCAATGGATGAGGTCAGATTTAGTCCAGTTGCTCTGTTGCCATTGTCTGTTGTGTTACGGCGTGCATCAACCACTTGGGCATATGGTCAAACATTCTTTGCCTTAGGAACCGATCTCTTCTACGAACATACACGTCACAACAGCTGCTAGTGAACTGATTAGATGACACTTCAGTCAGAACATTTTGACAGGTCACGACTAGACACTAGTAGTTGTGAGTAGCGACAGAGTTTGTGCTAGTTGAATCAAACTAATTTTCGGTTTATTTCAGTTGTGATGAGCTGACCTTTGAAAAGTAGGTTCAAAAAGACCTGCTTCGTAGGAACCGTCCTCACGGCTACCTTGATAAGTCTTTTCTGGCTTTGAACATCGTTGAACTTCTCTGGATATCCGTTTGCCAGCAACACCTTTAATCTCTCCTCCTTTCTCTGCAAGCAGTCACCGGTGTAGATCTCTCTGGCTTTATGAAACAGAGTTTGCTCCAGGCTTCGCTTGCAAGTAATTGGCAGAAAGGAAGCCAACTGCGGATGATGACAGCTCCAATTGACCTTGCGGTGCACTCAACCTTGTAGTGAGCCATCCTGTCGTCTAGTGTAACCGGAAGATTGAACGAACGGAGTTGAAATTTGCTGAAAGTGGAAAAAATGAATATTGATGCTAAAACTCAAAATATCGTCTACATACCGACCATAGAGGCTGGCATCGTCTACAGCATCAGACAGTTCTAATTCACTCATTCCTAAGAATTTCTCCGTAAGTGTTGGACCAAATGAACTATCCATTGCTACACCATCAAAATATTTATAGGATGACCCTCCATAATCAAAACGGATATTCTCCGCACATAAAATTATGAGTTCCTTGATGTAATCAACTGAGAGACAAAAAGGTAAATTTTAATGTGAAATAAGATCGCACAAAAACTAAACTGTCGCTCGGGAAGAAACGTTTGTAAACAAAGATTCAACATCGATAGAATACATCTTATACGGACCTAACGATGCGTTCCCTAAAGTTTTTACCAGTTCGGAAGAATCTTTTACACATTGGGGGATGAACATCTGACGGATTGGATGGAGAAAGTCTACACGTCATGTAGCAAGCTTGTGGTAGGGCTAGATATCTGTGCACAGGATTGGTCTCAACTGGACAACACAGAGGTTTTTGGTGCACCTCTTATTTGTGTTGTGCTGGTTCCAAATCTGTATTGCGATTCCGAGATGCACCTATGTAGCAGTCAGATTTGAAGCGTAATATAACCGTTTTGTTTTCAACTGTTTCTGTATGCCACGTAGGATATCTTTCGCTTCCAACTGATAATCAGCCTTGTTCATGATAACTGTACCAGGGTCCTTACCTGATTGGAGGAAAGCTATGTCTCCCACTTCTCTCAGTTGTTTTAAAACCTGCTATTGTCCACATGTTAAAAATCAATGATGATGCACCGGTGTAACCAAGAATTGATGCGAAATACCGATCAGCTCGACGCGGAACCATCCTCTCTCCTATCCTGTGACGTTGAAGAGAAGTCCTCTAATTAATCATACAAGGTCTTCAATGGTACCTGTGTTTATAATCGGTCGACTGTTTTGGGAGAAATTTTAAATTGCAAACCGAGTGGTAGAACCTGCAAATGTGTCCGCACAAATTGAGTTGACCATCGGCTCTGCATATGTTTCGCCATCTATTTTTGTTGCTACACTCATGTTTCATATATTCTGATGTTTCAAATTTGTGGCTGAAGAGGGCAAACGAAATTTTAGCAATTCACGATACATGTCTTTTAATATTATCGGTGAATTTCATCAACGGAATTCAGTGTTTCAAACGAACAGCACGTCTGTTTTCATATGATTAAACGTGTGTTACTCATCTAAGTGTATCAAGGAACGATTGATCAAGGTTTGTCCTCTTAAATAAAAATTGAATGCGTACTAAGGCAATTCGTGTTAATTCCTTCTTCCGTGACAAAGTTACGTAGTTTGTTTTCATACCGTGGGCGCAATTAAAACTACTGCTACCGGGCGCTGCAAGTTGGGATCCGCAGTGAAAAGCAGGAGTCTGCAAAATAAACTGTCACTTCTGAAACAAAGTAAAACTACTCGATTTTTCATGTACACACCCCCATAAGTAACAGACGTCTGTCGTGAGGGGTGTTTTCTGTGGTTAAATTGATTGTGTACGCCATTGGTTGACTGTTAACACTTGCAGCCATAGTCCAAAGCTCATTCGCGTTTTGATTTAAAAATGAAAGCATTGTGGCAATTTACTTCCGGTCACCCGAATGGTTATGGTCACGAAATGGACGTTTGTTTTGTCACCTTACGAAAGGTGAAAAAATATTTTGCATGATTTGGTTGACTGAAAATTGTGTACGAAAAAAACGATATTGTGAAAGGAATCCACTGAATACATTGTTTGCAGTAGTATACCGTTCCACTGAATATAAAAGTCTGCACAAAACTGTCGTAGCGCGAGAAGCCATGAACGTGTGGTCGTTTTTGAGGTTTATTGAACTAGAGTTTTCCCAGCTAATAGCAGGTAGCGTTGGAAAGTCACGCTGCGCATGACGCGTACATGTTAACATTAATTAAGCAAATTTTGGCAACCGGCTGCCTTCAGTATTCGAATACACTAAACATAGTTTTCGGGTAAACACCATGACTAGTATCTGTTAAGTTTACCAGCCAACACCGATTGAAATGTAATGGTTTTGAGGTAGGCCTTTTATTTGGAATCCGAGCATTATGCAAACGTCGCTGATATTTATTTGCCTACTCTTCCGGACTAAATTATGAAATGTATGCGAGACAGAGAAGCATACAACTGCATTCTCGTTTTTGGCGGTTTTGAAAATGCTTACAGCAAATGGAATGCAGTCAGTTTTACTGCTCAATCGATGCTATTGTATGCTGTTCCAACTTGTCCAGTTGAACCGTGTTGTTGTTTTTGTTGTTGGACAGGTGAAAAGAAATATTCTCTTTGATGAGATGCGGTCGAAATACGGTCGGAATTTGGTCACTGTTCACACTACGACACTTCATATGTCCACTAACGTAATCACTCATACAGTTTTTTGATAAACATTCCGCTTCTCAGAACATAAAGCTTCTTTCTCCAAACGTCACATGATATTTTGTGGCATAAATATTTCTACATCCCGCAGCACCAACATAAATAACCAAATAATCAACTGGTAGAGCCATCTCACCCCTACAGGCTCACGGTTACCGGGCATGCTGTTGTCTATTGTTTCATACAAGCTTTTGCTTGCCAGCTAAAGGGCAATGCTCCTCACAACGTCGCCTCTAAGGACACGATTATTGCGGTCGCCGAAGACCTCATGGACCATCCGAGTTATGCTTGGTTCTGCGTCGACTGTTATCACCGCGCGACCTGAACACAGCGTGATGGGGAAGGAGACAACTGTTTGTAAAATATGACCCCGTAAATTACATTGTCCCACAGTAGGTTCACAGCATACACATAGTTACACTTGAAATAACGACTAAAACGCAGCCTCTGAGTGTCGCGTCCAAGTGCAGGGCGTGAATATATTTTGTAGGTTAGACAACGGAAGCTGTGCGTTACTCCCCTCTGAAAACATGACGAGTAGCTTCCGTAGCTTGACAAGCGCACCGGGACATTCAACATCAGACGTATTCGTCCGTTTGTTGTACAACTTTCGTCAACGTGAATAAACAAGTCAGAATGACCAGTGGGGCAGAGGTATGCATAATTTCGATTCACGAAATCAATGAAAGTCGTAAGGAAGGACGACAAGAACCTTAGAGTAAATGAATTTTTTGGCAGAGTTTAAGATGGTTCGAAACAACATATATCGACACTATTGCTATCTCGCCCGTTGTTGCTATATCTACCAGAAAGTTGCAAAGAAATATTAAAAGTCCACCGACATTGATGAATAGTAGAGGCTTTTGGTCTTCACATGGACTGAACATCACCCACAACTGAACGCAGCTTCTGCATTCCCATACACACTCCAGTAGGCACATTCCGAAAAGAAACACTAGGCTCGAGCTTCGCTCTTGGTAGAATTCGTCAATAGTGCACGTTCTTGCCATTGCCGGGTTCAGCTATATACCATGTAGTCTTACATACACGCAAGCACTTATAAACAGTCGCTGATAGCTAGATATACGTGTGTAAATAGCGGTTAACTCACGTGAGGGTACACAATTTCTTGAAAAGTTCATCCTCTTCATACTGGCAACAGCAAGTGGTGGATGAATCCACGTTATTGCAAACTCCATTTATAAAACACCTGTAATTAAAAACTGTTGGTTTAATCATTCTAAAGAGTGCCATTCTTTAACATGTACTTGTGTCAAAATTATTCTTAACCAAGCAGCAGAGTAACAAAAGCACCAGGAAATATATCCAGCACACCTGATTTGACAGTTATTACGTTAGGACTTACCATGAGTTGGCATTTTACCCTGAAGCACAAATCATTCGTCCGCGTTCAAAATCGAAAGACCACTTATACTGTTTTGTAGACCAGTGTCCTGGGCAGCAACATCTGTTGTGAGGTTCGGACAGAACTAGGCTGGACGGTACGATCCACTTAGAGCAGATCATCACGATTTATTCGTTTGTGTTCAACAGTTCTGGCCAGATTCCTTTACAATACTTTCAACTATAGAACTATACACCGTTGAGATTCATGTGCGTTTGCTTTAGCGCCATCTTCTAAGTTGAATTCTTTTTAGTATTTACCACAGAGTTCTACCGTTACAAGCATTACGTAGATTTCCTGTCAAATCCAATTGTTGTCGATTCGAATACGATTAATCCATAAAGAGCCAGAGATGATCCAAACAAAATAACGTGCTTAACTGTCACTGGGTTGAAGAAGAGGTAACAGAGTTCTTCAGATTCATATCCGGTTAACGCGAGAGATAATCTTTTGGTCCCTGTGCTCTAGGTTACAAGTTGCTATTCTTTACTTAATCGTGTCTTGTGTGACATATCAGTGTGGCTCGTAGATGATCAGATATCCATCAAAGCTGCCAGTCGTGGTGAGTAATGCGCAACAAACATATGAAAACTATCCTTTATTACGCAGCCACTGGTTTTCCAGCGGACGCAGATCAGTCAAAAATGGGTGATCAAGCACGTTCAGAAACTGGTGAGATAGAACACTTCAAAAGTAGATCCCACTGCTCTGTTCTCATAAACGTGATTTCAGGTTGCGCCCGGTTTGCATTTCTCGCTTCCACCTCTCCAGTGTTTGCAGGTTTTTTCAACCAATAAGGTGACCGTTCATGGCGTCTGTGGATCGAAAATGCTACACCAATCGTTCACCCTAACCCAAACTAGGTTGCCTCACCCACTAAAAATTGAAGTTTCGAATTGACTTAGATGGAGAGGAGTGAACGTCTGCCAATGAGTAAGATATTACTACTTTCTATGAGAGTTGAACTTCATAACAACTACAAGGAATTATTTCGACCGAAATTACTTCACGGTAATTGCCGTCCGCAAACGCGGATACAATGATTGTGATGATGTGAAGCATGTCATCAAAATTTCAGTTAAAAATTGTAGCACTTTTGACAGACGCCCGAAAAATTGTATATGGTATGCTTTTGCATTTAGACCCATCAATATTTTGACACATTTCTCATTTTTCACGATATGACATCCTTCTGTCTTTGGGAGTATAATCACAGTTTCTGCTGCATGAGAGCAATTTCAGTGCATTTTGTATGTCCAATTTTTAACCTATTGAAAACCAGTTTTAATGAACGATTTCGGACGGGATATCTAGGCAGACCGTAGGCTATCATCGTGAAAGCAGCATTTGTTGACGTGTAATCTTTGCATTCGGTGCATATTGTGACCAGCATTACGACAGCAAGAACCTTAGGAATACAGCTGCATACCCTGTACATGCACAGAGTCAGAGATTGCCACCCAGAAGTCCGAAGTTTTTTGCTGATTCGTGTAGTGTACGTAGATATTGGCTTAAATGCAAATGACCAGGTCCTGTCTCAAGCTTTCGGCGAGCGGTCACCAGAATCTTCCACTAGCCAAACAACTAAGCCAAAACTTCTCATCAAAGTGCTAACTATATGGTTGTTGCTGGATTGTTTCATTGATTTCAGGCAGCATTTCATAACCCTGTAAATCTATTGCCAGGGTTTGTTCATATGACCCATACTAAGGCCCTAACTGAGTGAACTCTGCTTGTATGAAGGTTGAGGCGATGAGTTCCCATTGCGGTATTTGTCAACATAAGAAACATTCATTGCAACGTACTAACATCTGACTAGTCTCACATATGATAAACCGTTATAGAACGACGTATCTGTCGATGTAGAACTGTCTCTATCGGTCTAGGGTCAGCAGTTAATTTGCCTAAACAATTTTTCTGAGTACTCAATCGGTTGGCACTGTCTGGTCACTATGGCTTAACCTAAAGCAAGGAAAGTTGGTATAATTTTACAAACCACCATAGCATGAGAACCAGAGTCCTGTCTATCTGATATGCCAAGAAGGCAGTGAAATCGATTTACCAACTTCTACTAAGTCTGTACACTCTGATGGATCATCTCTCTTACCAATAGTTTTGTGTTCACATGCTAGCTATTGAAATGTTCCTAAAGCAACTGGTAAACCGAAACATACCCTGAGAGAGTAGTAGATGTTTTACGTTAATTGCTACGTAAACAAGATTTAGTTGTCATATTGAAATCAGCATGTAGATTTCAGCGGATGGATATACGCGTAATTGCATGTTGTAGCTCAGCGTATGTGGTAGTTTTCAGGCAGAGTCCTTACACAGTGACTTTCTACAGAAATCTTTTACAGACTCCTTCACAGAATCAAATGAATTAAATAATTGAGAGCTTTTGCCACTGTGGGCGCAAACAGGTGTTGTTAGTAGCCGTCAGGTAGTAATTTTAGAATAATCTTTCATTAGTATCTGAAGCAGTAATTTCTAAACACCCGTCTGGTGATGTTCAAAAATCTGTAGACTCAAGCGTTCGTTTTTGGCCGAAGTGGATAAACGCTTGGTACTGCTGACACCAGAGACACCAATTTGGTACGTCATAAACTTCGCATTAATGTTTCAGTCTTGCTTTTTCAGTGTAACAAGACATTCGCTCAGTTACACTTGGCCATCATCTGTGAAATCCTATCCGCTATAGGTGAGTCGAATGGCTTGCTCATATCTTGCTGACAGTCTGTGTATAGGTAATGACTTCGATATACAACCCAATTTATTCCGCAGAAAAATTAAGATCATGCATAATTCTGTGCGACACATAAAGGTCACTATGAAACATGCCAAAATTGCACTTTGGTAAAAAAAATCCGGCTAACTGGTAATTGCAAATTAAGAAGATGGCAACAATTGATGGTGGTAGCTTGACTTCACTATGATCTTCTCTGGAAATCCCGTGTACTCCAAAGGTTCCTTGCACAATGACGCGTGATTAAGTGACACACGGGATAGGGGTTTTGTAAAAGGTCGTCAGCCATTTCATGCACAGCCTTTAACTGCAACCGAAAAACGAGCAGGTCGGTGTTTCTATTTGGAAGTCACAAACAAATGGCGGATGTAAATCATAGTTTCACTTCGGTCTGGTACGAACATATTGGTTGTCTGGGAGCGCATGCGAATTTTCTTCCACCAAAATATCCAGCAATATATTTGTGAATTTTAGAAATGAAACCAAAGGAGTTTAACGATTTTTAACTAGATTCCACCCACACCTGAGACAGTCTTTACATTCATTTGGGCCGTTCGGTCAACATAATTTCCACAATTGCATCTTGCTTGAAGTTCGTTCACCTGAGAACATAGCAGTAGTGTGTATCCCAGCCGCGACCTCCGTTTGTAAGCAGATCATCTTAACTATGAGTCCAACGTGCTCAACACAGATGAAGTAACATCAGATTTGATACGACGTAATAATCATATTCAAATGCTCAAGCACAACATTGTTTAACAGTGGTTTAATTTACATAATCAATAAGAAAACAGACTATGCAGAATTGCTGCGAAGAATCTATAAAGTAACCCATCATGGTGAAATCAGCCGTTAGTATGAAGCTACTAAACTAACTGAGCAATACGCGATCTGATGAATGTCGATGCGCATATATCCAGATAGCGTGCATCACCAGTGACTCTGTTGTTATGTAAAAATACCCTTAATTAACAACGTATTCCAGGAGAGGACAGGTGCGGTAAATTGATCTTTCCGATGTTCCGAATGTGTTTTCCATATGACCGAAATTTTCTAGAATACATCCTTATTAAGTAATTCCGAAAATGAACTAGTACACTATCAGCCTCTTCATTTTGACCATAACGAATAGTTCCGAAAGTTTGCTGCAGTACATTTACATTGAATCCACCATTTTAGGAGTGCAAATATGTCGCCTACCGTCCGCAACAGCCTCTCAACGTTCGTTCAAACTAAGTGTGAAATGTGAAATTTCCTAGCTCTGGTGTGGCTTCGTATCTCAACTAGTGGAGCGCTTGCTGCGTTGAGGCATGCTGTATCTGTCGCTTGTTCAAATCCAGCCGAAGCCCTGACTTTTCACAGTCGGATCTCATCGAAAAACTAATAAAAACTGACATTCGTTCGATCATTTCCTAGATTACAGAGATGATCTTGACAACATCGTTGGCGCGGCTAACATTGACATTCGAACGGTAACCAACAACTTCTCACATTATTATCTTAATACTCGTCGTGATGTTTCTAGATACACATTTTGCATTCTAATATCGCTGACCATTAGCTCTGAGATTCTCCAGGAAGCAGCCCTCTCCAGGATCTTGTGTTTTTATTTTGACAACATTCACGCCACTTCAAGAGGACATTTTCAGGGACAGACATAGAGACCAGGTGCTGTTAGACTTCGTGCAGCCTACACGTTTCAATCATATTCTTCGAGCAACACTCTGCCTCCTAACAGGCGCACATCGAAGACAATCACAGTGAGGAAATTTCTGTTAGCTGTATATCTCAATGAAACCATTCAATCTCTACTGGGAATCCTTCATATCAATAAAACGTGGATTAGTCTGAATAATAAAGCAAAACTGACAGGTTCCTTTAGTTTTCTCTACACCAAAGTTGGAAAGTTAGTAACAGGGGTTTAGAAACTTGGCCAGTATTCACTGTATATCAACCAATAAATCGAACTACAGATGGACGAGTCTCACTGGACTTGGATGTTCGGCGACTGCTGGTGAATGAATTATCTTCGAATAATATAATGTGTTATCAATTTAAGGTATGCATTCACTTCGCATTTGCGATGTAGTGTAACAAAAATCGCTCTCCAATTATGGTTGTACGCCCATCACTAGGTCCTCATACAAATATCCATTGGCGAAATACTGAACTTGTTCTTAAGGCTTTGCTAGGTCTAGGCAAACATTGTTTATCATGCCTTCTCAATCGAACCAAAATGGCAACTACTGGTCACATTTTTATTTTGTATACCCGCATTTAATGATCGCCTGAAGCAAACCCATCTAGTCAGTCTTCTGTCAGTTGCTGTTAGCATACCCATCTAATGTCTGACAATTCAAAAATCAATATACTGAAAGCATTGTTGGTATTTATAAGCATGAGTTGGTTCGACGTTTAGATNTTCTTAAGGCTTTGCTAGGTCTAGGCAAACATTGTTTATCATGCCTTCTTAACCGAACCAAAATGGCAACTACTCGTCACATTTTTGATTTTGTATACCCGCATTTAATGATCGCCTGAAGCAAACCCATCTAGTCAGTCGTCTATCAGTTGCTGTTAGCATACCCATCTAATGTCCGATAATTCAAAAATCAATATACTGGAAGCATTGTTGGTATTTATAAGCATGAGTTGGTTCGACGTTTAGATTACTCTTGCTTCTGACGATTTCATAATCACCTGCCTCACGATGTCAATAACATATAAAATACGGTGTGATGATGGTTGATGTTCGCTTCTGCCATTAAGTAGTCTAAAAGCATGATAATTGTAGCGATTGGTTACCACACAGTTGATCAAAACATGTCTCGCACAATAACTGTGAAGAGGATTCTGGTGAAAGAAAACTGAAAACTAGCAGAGATGGTAACATTGGAATCCGATCTTCTAAAGATACCTCATTTTCTACGTCCCTTCCATTTGAATAGTTTTCTTCGGTCGTTTGAATGTGGATGAAAACTAGAAATTACGTCACGTTCTTTCAAACACTGCCACTTGCATGAAAATAGGTTGGTACTTCCAACTTCCAATGTTTCACAAGCCAACGCTTCCCAATGATGCAAGAATGACAGTCAGCACAAAACAGATAAGAATTTTCTCTTATTGAATCTGGCACCAAACAGTTCGATATCCATGTCATATAAATCATTTAAGCAAATTAAAGGTTACTCATAAATGCGGATGTTTTTAACTGTCGCCAGATTATTGCTCCCTTTAGGCACCATGCGATTTGCAGGGGGAATTTACAGAAAGTTTTGGACGATCTGCGAAAGTGACACTTGAAAGAATGAAGCATGTATAAATTAAGGAAGATGAAAAACAATCCTGAAACCTGGTATTCAACAAAAATTCACGAATAAGACCTGTTGAAACAAACTTTGAATTTCACACAATAGATTGAGTTCCTCGCGCTAGCTATTGCAAAGTAAGCAAAACTTGTTTTCTGTTGGAGAGATCCAGTATAGATGATCCAGATTATCGTTTAGTAAGCGCACACGTCTAACTTTGGTGAAGTCACAATGATAGGTACAGACATCATATAAAGCTTTGCCCAAGGTATTCGTACAAATTTTGTTGGACTTCGTAGGAATGGATAATCATGATCATCATCATCATCATCATCATAACAGCCATGAGCCTGACCAAAGGTACTGAAGCTCGGGCCGCCGCTCACCTCAACAGTGACGTGGAATATCCTATAAGAAAACGTTATTAAGAAGTTTAAACAAAACTGTTAGAACACGAAAACTGGTAGATGCAAGCATTTCGTATTGACTCGTCAGTACCAAATTTGCAATAACATGAAACGGGTTTTTTATATCGAGCAGTTAGGGAGCAGGGTGGATAGTCAATCGGTG
>QNGE01000042.1:234988-256510 GCA_008508345.1 Paragonimus westermani | reverse complement strand
ATATGTAGCGAGTCCAACGTTCGTGCGAGAGCAGCCTGCTGGCCTATCTGTTTCAGAGTACGAACGTTGAAGGCACCTATATTAATTTAAGTTCTAGGTCGAAGCACAGGACGAGGGAGGTGTGAAACTGAGTGGCGAGAGCTGGGACTTATCGGCACAGTGTTACTACGATTAATTGTATCCGCTGTGGAACCTGCAGAGAAGTTATCAGAATTGGGAATCGGGAGGGGCCTGAGAGCTAAATTTGATAGGACAGTGGGGGAGGGGTCAGCAGTAGCATGTTTTCGCCTATCCACTCTGCTGTATGCAGCAGATAGGGCGACCCGTTTTATACTGCGAGACGGCCGATGCAGTATGGAAGTGTTTGTGTTGTGAGTATTCATGGTTGTGTGCGGGCTGAGATACTGCCAGGACGCCCAGACCTGGACAGGAGAACGATTAGGGTTCTCAACCAAAGCCTTTGGCTCGAAAGCCTGTACCGCAAGGCAGCGGGTGGGTGGCGGTGTACCAGAAATGGTACGTTTTTCAGGAAGAGATGCCAAGCATCTTCCAACCTCCAACCAGGAGGAACAGGAGACTGTGGTTTGTCAGACCTCTACCTGTTGGTTTGGCTGGTGGGAGTAACTCTGTCCAGTTCAGCCCAAGAGGTCATGGAGATGCGCAAGCCGTCACACCACGTCAAGGTCCAGTCTCATCGTGACGGCGGCTTACAAACTCAGTCTTTTAATCACCAAAAATACAGCTAACTTTTAACCGGTCACATTCATAGTTCCATTCAATCTTTTTGCAGCCGAACATTCCCTCACAACACTGAGTATCTTCAGAGTTACCCATAGACCTCGAAAACACTTTCTGGCATCCCTATCAAATTTTCGTTGAATTTCTCCCGGGCTGTTTCCAGGCAGTTTACCTTCTTGAACAGTGGTTTTACTGTAAAGAAGACGTCGACATTTTGCTTCCCTAGCATCTTCCATCCCTACCAAACCAACAGTAACACACTGCCTTTTGGAATCAGTGACAGGTGTGACGTCCCCATTAAATATCCGTCTCTGAATTCTTCTAAGCACAACCTCAAACGGCAATCCAACAATATAGTGCAGTTGTATGATATCCGCACCAAATTTAGTACAAATGCAGTTGAACAGTTTGAGCCTCGTGTTTAACGTGTGATTACAACACTCCAGAGGAAGGCCACCCGATGTGGTTGAAACGTAGAGTATTACAACTTGCTCGTAACGTTGTGTTATTCCCAATCTGTTTATCAATATTGTGCAATTATCTGATACATTTTAAACCACTAATGTTTTTTTAGAAACAAATCCTTGCGTTCCTGTCGAGATTCCCTAAAAGTTAGTTAATGTCAACGTTTCTTTTGCTATAAGATTTGATGAATATTGATTAATCCTTCCATGTGATTACATGTCTATTAACCTCTTGGCCATCTTACAAACCACTTTGTCACCTCACCATGGTGTCACAACTTGCAAAACCACCACCACAGAATCCTCGTAATTAACTTCAATCCGGCAGTCTGGGGAAATGGTAATCAAAATTTCCAAGCATTTCAGTCTTCCGTATACGAAAGATAAATACGTTTTCGACTCAAATTTTAGTATATGAGTGATAATGTCCGGTCCTTTTAAGCTGAGTCAGAAAAGAAGTGAAAGAATTCACACAATTTTATCCAAGAAGTTCGTGCATTCGACCACTTGAAATTAAAACGTAATGCACACTCCTGACGGATGCCACCATAAATGAATGGACAGTTGTGACAGAACCACTTCGGGAATAGCTCATTCGCTTCGAATAGAACTTACCCTTTTTGGTTCATCGTTCATGACTATCAAAAACGAGATACTGGTCAAGATAGAGATAAATAGACAGTGGATGACTTGGAATCAATCTGCTTATGTGACAATATTGGGAAATATTGATGACGGCAGGTAAAATTACAATCAGGTAATTCTTCATGGGTTGGGAATGTACCTGAAAACACAAAGTAATACACATTTGCTAGTGATAGTCTCACAGTGCCGAGTAACAGTAGCTGATCCCACAGGTCGAGCTTACTAAAGAAGGTATGGTAACTGGAAATGTGTTTATTAGCAAAAGAAGATTAGCATACTTTTGGGAAGCATCTTCGTTCGTTTATCTTTTAGGTATTGCGGTCATCAATTGTTTGGTCCAGGATAACCCATTTATAACTTTATTTGTTTTTTGATGTTTCAGGCTATCAGATAACTTACTCTTTCAACAACTTTGAACGAATGCTAGCAAAGACTTGTAAAAGTCAAGATCGTGGGTAAGTTTGCAGTTTATTATTAAAGGTTATGCTAGAGGCCATTGCAAAAATTCTGTCAGCAAAAGTTGTACAGCTGTAGAATAGATACGGTGAAAAGTAGTAAAACGAGGAACCCGATGAACTTCTGGGATCTTGTGCGTGAACATCACGAAACGATAAAATATATTATTTCTTTCAGCCCAGTCAACATGAGTGGAGAGCAGTGTGGCCAACGTGTTGGTATATCGCCCATAAGGTACCGTCGTACACAGTGATAAGAGGTTAATTTTTCTTTACGTGTTGGATAAACATAGTAACTGCGAGATTTTTGTTTGTGTATGAAGTCTGGTGTGGTCATAAAAAGAACCGTGTAACAAGCAGGATCTAATCGGATGTTTTATCACGTGCATGCAATACAATTGCAAACATGCGCTAAAGGGTAGGATAAAGAAACCTAAAACAACCAGGAAACAAGCTTATGTTAAAGGCTGCAGGGAAGTTAGGCGACGAATCAAACGAAGTGTTGTTGGCTAGTATATAACCGACAATTGCGAGATTAGGAACAGGGAGTAAAATGAACGGCTCAACACAAATAAACAGTTGCGCGACCAATTCCCAACGAATAATTCCTCTGTTGAATATATTTTCCTTTCAGCATGACCACCGTGAAGTCATTTTAGTGTTCCACTATTCAAGGAGACCTGCTGTGTGTAAGGAGGATGTGTTAACATTAGTGTGAATAAGCTGACCAAACAGACTATCGTAGTTGGAGGAATTCAACAGAACCAGAATTTGTTGTGATGTTTGACCACCCAAATTTTTGAGTTGAATTAGTCCAGTTGCCGACAGTGTTAGTGTTTCACTACCAATGGACAAAAAAACCGGGTAAATTTCTCCGGTTTAACAACAAGTGATGGGTTCTAGGTCATCCTGTTAATTTCATTACTCATCATGTAAAATTGAAGTTTGATTGTTACGGTTAAAGTTGATCAGTATGATAACGCTACCATTGTATGTGTACAGAAAGACATAGAATGTTAGTCGCAAACCGTTTACTTGTAAACTAGAAAAGGACAGGATCGCATTCTAGTGAACCCTGTAGTAATAAATATTTCTGAATATCAACGAGTGACCTGATTGAAGCGGTATGCGGAATAATGTCTGAATTATTTAAGATAATGTAGGTTTTGCCAATTTATTGTAAGAGATACAATACCCTGCACTGACCCTTTGATCGAAAAGCGTAAGCATAGTCAAAGCGGAGACAAAACAATCTTACTGTGCCTGGCTAACATCCCGGGGATTGAATACACTAATCAAACAATTGCTTTGAGTTTCGACTGAAGGGTTTGTCACAAGAATTGGAACATTAATTTAATTTGAAAATTGGGTGCGAGTATTACTAACTGCTGATGAATTGACACTAATGGATCAATCGACCTGTGTCTGTCATTTTCCTTCTTCTTAGCCCTATGTCAATTCACCGTGTCATGAACAACCTCAAGGAATCACAAAATTAGTTTCAGTGTAACTGGTAAAATCCCGTAAAAATGATAAACTTTAAGTGGGTTCTTAAGTTTTGGTTCATTTAACGCAACGTTTGGGTTAGTTATGCACTCAGTTAAAATACCAAAGTCCACGGTTCCTAAACTAAGGATATTTACAGTGTCGGAACCACTATGTACATGATACCTTTACTAGGCGTCAAAGTTCCTACTTAGCTAACGGTCTAATCTTATATTCACAGTTCTCATATCCTCCACTTTATATGGTAGTAACCATAGACGACCGTAGATGGATCGCGAATCTAGTGCATTCTATGAAACCAACGTCGTATATCCTACCTCTAGCACTTGGTATGATAGGATCACAGGGTGACTTATATATGTTCAGTAAGTTGAACACTCTACCAACCATCCAGATGCGTGATGTTGAATCACGTAGAATTAAGCATAGTTCTACAAATTTTTAGCTTTTTAGGCAAACCAAATTGATAAAGTTCCCAGCTCAACAGTGGGGTTAACTAAGCCTGTAATTCGTTGCAAATTTGCTGTGCAGTTGCTGTTCAGTTGGATGTCGTATCCATAAAAATATGGCTTGACACCGAGATGCTCATCTGAACCGTTATTAAATGACGTGTTCGTCCGAATGTTTGCGCGCACTATCCTTCAAACTACTGTCAGCCAGTTCATTCATTGCCGTCGATGTATGGAGATTAGATTCATCATTACCTGCTCTGATGTTAATCGAGCCTACTGATTTACTAAATATAACCTTGACGAAAAGACGAAAAGCTAAATACACACCTCAGATGCTGGCTTAAGCCGACGAACAGATATCACGAAGACATAAGATTCACTGAATCAACACTTGAACAAGTCAATACAAAAAGTTCTAGATTTTTACTCCGAAAATGAAGCAGAACTCTAATACGGTATCCAATTTTTTTCAACACGTACGTTAGAAAATAAACCTAACTTCATAATGAAATTCTCCTAGGATGACAATTACACGCCGTGAACTAATATTTAAAGCATGGTCTCAACGATACCTGAAGTGAATATAGAGGGTGAAGAAGAAAGTTGGTTTACATTCGATTGCCGATCAAAAGTGACAACTTTGTCGCGTAACCAACGAGTAGATTCACTCAGCTAACTAGTGTGACTTATGCTACTGCTGAACTTCCGATCCATCTATGTTGGAGATGAATGTCAGATCAAACTTCAACTGCTTTCTCCAGTTGTTTCTGTGGAACAGGTTACATTGGTAAAAAACCAGGAGAGCTTTCGAGGCAGCTCCGAAAACCCACCAGGTTGGTTGGGCATTAGGAAACACGGTCAAGCAACAATGTTATTATAGGGTAAAAATGAGCCTCGCCTCTACACCGTGTCTTCCCAATACTCCGTGGAGTACCAAGTAACACATCAGCATCAGTCACACTGGCAGTACTTTGCACTGCCGTAGCTATCGGGGTCAGACTGCTTAACATAGCATTCTGCAAACAAAGGTGACTTGTTCAGGTGTCTACTCCCAATTCCACCAGACCGTTGACTGACAAACGAAATCAGTCAACCGAATGATACTGGACCAGCCAAGCTAGTATCAGGTGACTGATGAGGAACCTGCTTTCTTTGTGATGGGGCCGAGCCCTATTCCGACTCGAGCTCATCTCCTTCTTTTGTAATGGTACCGGTCTGGAGGTAATTTTTGCAAAACACTCAGGAGGCCTAAGACTTTATTAGCGAGGTATTTCAGGTTCACATAAACGTACACGAAAGTCATCCGCCTCATAAATTACGTACCATGTGTTCCGCGTAATTATACATTTACACTCCTGTTTTTCACCATAGATACCCCGATATCAACTTATGAGAATTAAAAAAACTCGGTATTATCGATTAATAAAATATTCTCGTTACCGGATAACGGTCGCATAGTCATAGCGCCAGTCACTAAACATCAGCGTAACTGATCAGTTCAAACACTCTTGAAAATACGCCAATGGTTACAGAGTTCACCAGAATTTGAAGAAAATAGTCGGATGAATCGAGTACAATTATTTGAAAATCAACAAGCTCCATCCGTTTGTATAACCACGAGTAACATAGTCAGTTGTATTTCGTTGAATAACAAAAATCATTCTCTGGCGCCAGTCACCATACTCCGGTCAGTCAAAGGTTCATGCTAGTTTTACACAAACTGCATAATCCAGAGCTGACGAAAACAAATGGCATTCAACGTTTTATTCGTGTGACTGTAGAGTAACTAAAACTTTACAAATAACCAGTTAATAGAAAATTTGCAGTTTGCAGTCAGCTAAACAATTCAATTATCTGGTATTATTCGTGCGGATATAGCGAGCTTACATAATTTAGCACAGAGTCGCACAACAACATCGCCACGTTGCAAGTGACTGCATGTTCAATGGATTAGAACATCTTCCCATAAATAATATGTACCGGTACAATGTTTGTTCCCATAACTGCCTGACTGTCAGCATCTGGCTGAGTTATATAGAAAATAAGTGAGCACAACTGCAAATTGCTTTAAACGTTTAATAAACGTTTGCTAATCGTAAACTGCAGGAAAGGAACCGAATGGTTTAGGACTCAAGACTCGTTTATAAGATACTCCTTTTCAAGCTGAATGTCTCATGCTCGTCCACCTAATTAGCTGGCCTTATTGTGTGCTCAGGCAGTGCACAGCAGCAAATAACGCCATGACTATACATGCTCATCCTTAGCAGTATGCTTCTAGTAGTTGTGTTTTCGAACCGCACATTACCCATATTTGATCACAGTCCTCGCATTCATACAGATTTTCTTCCAGCCTCTTTCGGAAAATAGCTCTAGACTCGAGTTCCGGTCTTGAGAGATCTTGTTGATATTGCATATCTTTGCCACGGCTGGGACGATAACTCCGGTCACGCTTTCCCGTGTTGACCACTGTGCTGTTGGTCTCACATGAGGCACGACCGAATTATCGAATATGAACATTCAACCACCTTTGCTTGTGACCAATGACCAGTTTGCCTGACCGCCCAGAAAGAAGACACAGCTATTGCCCTGCTTGCTACAATCAGTAACTCGCGATCAGAGCTTCCGAGATAGGTCAAAATCTATGATCCCACTAAACCTGTCAGGCGGTACTCAAGCGAAGCTCGAGTCTAGTGTTTCTTCTCGACAGCTGCTGATTGAAAAGTTTATCTGAATGCGAAGGCTGAGGTCGAACGTGACTGATTTTCAACTTGAAATTCACCAAAATCCTGATCATTCGCCAGCAGTATTTGCGACGAATTGCGTTGGACCTTCTCCTCAGTAGTTTCATTCTCCACTTAATAAATACTGACAACCTTTAACATCATATGACCTAAGCAAAATCGAGGACAAAAAGTCGTGCATGAGTAAAGGCGCGATTTTTCACTTATTTTCGGGTTCGGGGAACTGAAGATGATGTTTTACATACGCTTCCTTTCGGTGATGAAGTCTTTTAAACGACTTCCGGAACTAAATTTATAAAGACGCTTCAATATGGACACAAGCTAAGCAATTCCAGTAGATCTTAGAACACAACGAACATTCTCCTCCCATGTCATCCACCAGTTTCCATAAATTACGTAGGTCTGATTCAAGCGTTTTTATGCTCCAATGTGATAGACCAAGTGCATCAGTCTGCTTATGGTCTTATAAGTGAGAGTAACTATGCCATATACTTTGTTCAAAAGTGTTCAGCATATCTGGCTAGTGTGGAAAGAAAACTGAACAGCACTTCCACTGATTAAAAAATATTTTTGTTCGACGTTCCCATGTATCTAGGCGAATTCTACCTTTTACTCTGACGAACAGAACATTTGTCAACCGGTATTCATATTTTCAGCATTATACGCGGATAGCCCTGTTTAACCCACCGCATGAAAATTTGTGTTAATTGAGACCACACGCATGCGACTATTTATGTTTCAGCTGGTTTGCCCAAACGGTATACGATTCAAACGGATGGATACATCAACTGAGATCCCAACGATTATGTCAGTTTTCTTTCCCCATTTCAGGCGAGTATTTCTAATTTACTGGGTGGTGGATCTTCTTAACTGATTAAGGTGACCACATCTAATGCACTGACTTCAAAAGCAAAACAAAACGCCTAGCTGTGGTTAGAAAACTTTGATAAATCAGGCAGTTTTATCGTTTCGTTTAATGGGAATGCTTTGATGTTGATGACTGTTTGCTTGATCTGTAAATGTTAACAACGTTCACTATTTCAAAGCTTACACGCATCGATTTTACTCGAGTGATGAAAATACTGTAACGACCCAAATGTTTTATTCAGCACTCAAACCCCGGAAGACCTGGCTTGTAATCGTGTGTCCGGTGACGCTGTAAACGGAAGAACTCGGATTTTCATCAGTGTACCCTGAATTAACAAGCCCGTTCCTAACCTTAGCCTACTGGTTAATCCCATTTGCAAAATAACGGAACCAGGTATACCACTTACGCATTTTCGATTAACAGAAAATTGTAGGCGCCTTTGTGTTACAAAAATTGTCCAATTGAAATCTGTTTCACGGTGAAAATTATTTCCATAAAAGTTTATACCAAAACAACAATGAATTTGGATGCAACAATAAGAGTGGCGTTAGCATTGTCATCTCTTCAGCCAGCATTAATGAAGTGGGCCGTAACGTAGGGGACATATAATGGGTCGTTGTACTTCTTCAGACAGACCAGCAGTCAGACTGGTTGGATATTTATATTCATTCCAGAGAGGCTACATAAAGTGCTGTTAGTTAAACAACTACTTACATCCTGCAACCGAACAATATCCCCATAGCTTTCAAAACACACCATATCGAAAGAACAGATTTTCAACATATACTTTTAAGTTAATTTATCCTACATATACATTTCAAAATCCGACACAAATGCAGGCATGCACTGTGTTTCCTCGCGCTATAGTTTTTAGACGACGGCATATTATGTTATTAAAGTGAAAATGAACTGCTTATACTCAGTCTCTCATTAATAACAGTGTCCTTCCGTTGAGGAATGCGGAAAATTGGTTTCTGAGAATGCTGTTGGTTTCTACATTCGGTTTTTCACCAACCTCCCCAGTCACAGTGCAAACGGTTTATCGATGAACGTAGTGACACCTTTGACCAGCCAACTTGTGGCGACATATTATGGGGTTGAGATTTGTGTGGAATGCCTGGTGCTTGCGGCCTTTCTGTAAACGAACAGTTTTTTCTAGGAAATACACAGACAACCTAATCTAACGTGTGCATGTGCTTACTGCACTTGCTGTTATTCTTGGGCCACTTCCCGCTTTAAAATGGATGTTCACTCCATAATTTCAGAGGTACTCAAATATGACTTTAGTGGCGGAACATGGTTCGAATAGACTGGCTCGTGTACAGCGCTAAAATGAAGACAAGTATGACTTTATCGGTTACGGAAATGTAGGTGACCGAATTTGTCAAGCCATATCAACTGAATTGGTCAACGCTTCCAGGTGTCCTGCAGTGCAATGTTGCCATGAAACATGAAGTAACAACGCATCAAGCCTCTCAAGTGAAAGGTGAACCATATTCCATTTTAGCGCACGCCAATCCACTTTGAAGGCAGTCGTGTGTAAAATTCAAAAGTATGATTTTGGAATGGATCGATTTTTTATACGTTGAAACCACTATACTCATGAAAACATGCATCACCAAATTGGTTTCACTGAAAACGCCCACCCAGTAATAATAATAATAACAAGGAGATACACAAGAAACTTATGTTGTCTGCACAATCTGGATACGTGGTATCTGCTTACAATCAGGCTGGCTGGACGACTGAGCATATACGGACGTAATTATTTCGGGCGACTTGCGCAACTTAATACAACTAGGAAGATGCAGAACGTGTTTGTCTAACAAAAAGAGAATTTCGACAGAAGACGATAATAAATTTAGGACTTCCTACTTTTGACAGTATTGTAATCCTACCTTCATACTGTTGCTCCATAATGGTGGCGGGTATGCCGTGTTACTGTATGAGTGACAGTCATCTCATTGGTAGTTTTGTGCCAACTGGACCTAACTATGCACGAATCGAAGACTAACTTGTTTTGGTGGTCCTCGTGTTGAAACGTTTCGACATGTGAAAGTTAAACGGTTGGTGCCATGACTCGCATGACTCGCATGATGATCACGGATAATAAATGAGAGTGAGTGATTCATTTTAGGCTAATTGTTTTCTCGAAGTAGCAAGGCATTCCAAAGAAAAATTATCATGCTGTTCAGTCAGATTTTAGAAGCGCCTTTGCGACTGGTATCTACTAGCACCCTTGCTACTGAAAGCAAAAGGCAAGCGGTATCATACAGATTTGAATTTTTCATATCGAAGGGATCTATGCACCGTATATAACTGCCGTAATAGACGGACTACTTGCATAACTCGCAGCCATAATATGCAGCAATCTGTCCTTAGAAAACAAACCAAAATTTGCTCGGAAAGAATGCCAGGCCTACGCAGGCAAAAGAACAGTTCAGTATGAGAAGTCCTCAGCCCATCGTAACCAAATGAGGTAGATTGCGGAATGCGTAAGAAAACCCAGTGGAAAAATTCCGACATTAGATAAAATTTCAGGAAGTGATCCATTATTGAGGGAAAAAATAGTCCCACTTAGACGATTACCTGAAGTACGGTCAAACCAATTTTGGCGGGAAAATTTCGCGCCTACATGTCAGGATTTTCTATGTAACCTATTACACGCCTACATACAAAACCATTGTGACAGTTAAGAAAAACACGCTTTGAAAAAAATCTACGGTAGTGGATCATGATCTACTATAAACGGGTGAAAGCGTGAGTTCAAGGTGTTCCAGATGGCCTAATTCCACGCAGTGAGAGAATTATGAACGTAGTTTGGATACTGATCATATAGTTTGTAAACTGACAGTTTCCTACAATCAAGGGGGTGCTCAGTTTTTAAGACGAAGCAAAACTCAATAAAAGACGGCTGACAACCTACTCAACTGAGGAATAGTCGTTCGTGTCAACAGAGAAAGAAGGGGAGGGGGCCAGAATGTCGACCGCCGCCAACACCGGTTCTGAATCAATTTTGTTTAATCTAACTCATAGTGTATTCACTTGGTGCTTTCAATTCACGATCAAATTCCTGGTTTACTAGACCAAGTGTCAACGATGTGTGCTGCAGAATAGGCTTTCTGAACGATGTTACTCGTGGTGCTAGTGAGTGGTCTATCGATCCAGTGCATAAGTGTTGTCAAACATGATTTTCAATCGATTCTAAATTATTAAGCAGCGCAGCGTAAATATTTTGTTTTCTGTTTCAATTTTATGCTGTCCTGTTCTGTGTTTACGTTGGCCGAGTCGGTTAGAAGTGGGATGATTTCACTGAGAGCCCTCGTTTGTGAGCTCTTTTTGTTTCAACCAGACGGTGTCAAACGGTGTAAGCAATGTTTCATAAGTAATACACACTTGTCTACAAATGTGTTATACAGCCTGCCACAATTAGTGGATATGGAAGGTCAACACGTGTGATTGCTTCTATGGTTCTTGACTCTGAGTGAACATGGACAGCATTCTCTGTGTTGCTGATACTTACACAGAAGCCGGCAAAACTTCACTTATCATACTGAATTGCATACAGGACTTTTAGACTTCTTCCTCATGAAGATCCCTGATCAGCAAATTGTCGAATAGACACAGCGGAGCGTCTCGGTTTTTGATGTTTTCAGGCTGATCGGGTAACTTGACCATCGTTCACTGAAGACCTTAGTTCAGCCTTTTGGGCTAGGGTTTTCGGTCATGCCTGTCGCGATATTACGGGCCTCTCAGTTAACAGATCAGTCTCAATGTCAAAATGGCCAGAGAGCAAAAGCCAGTCCGTTCGAGACTGAACACTACTGGTTAGCTCCAGGAATAAAGATATTCCAGTTAAGTGCACCACATTAAAGTAGGCTAGTCGAAAGCAGTGTCTGGATGTGGAGGTTGCTATCTCATTTGCGTTGCGTTCGAGTCAAAACTGGTTGTCACCGTCATCTCTGGTGGTGCGTTTCGTTCAGCGCAGTCTTCGAGAGATGTTACTGATGAGCACACAGCTCAGTCGAATGGATATACAATTGTATGGTTTCGTTATGACAGAAGACGAATATTCTCCAGCTTCTTTCCATAAGCTTTCCTGAGGTGAACAGTTTGATTACTGAACGTTGTATGTCAGCTGGGAAAACCCACACAGTTATGGGTCATTCGTTTTTGATTAGAAAAACAGTTCGTTCCATTCATTTCTGTCGCAAGATTATTTGTACTTCTAGAAGACAAAGCGCAAATTTCTAAAGCCACCTTCTGCATATACCCATTCAGTTGTCCCTGCGAAACCGGTTTATTTTACCGTCTTATCAAAAAGATCGATAAATGCCATCCAGCCTGATATATCAACGAGAACGCGAATTGATTCTAATCATTCAGTCAGTAGGATCGGTGTTTACTGCTCGGTAGGCCAACTTGGGTTCACACACCGGATGACAGTGATGTTACAAGTGCTGATGACAACCGGCGTAACCAGACTTCACTTACACACTCATCCCCTCTGAAGTCCAGTAGTGCAGCAGATGAAATTGATTAGTTAAGCAGACTAGCTGATAGTTATCAAGTGACAGTTTAACTTGACAATGTATTATTAGGTTGAACTACCGAAAAATATTCGTTAACGCATTTCACCAACAGTTACCGTATGAACATCTGGAAGAACGTGTTATATTCAGTTCTACGAAGTATCCATATAAATGAGTGTTTGCTCATTGTCAACTCTGTGAGTACCGCACAATTATGTAAGTGTTGCTTCACAATGACTTTCGACAGTGTTGTGAACTGTCTCTCTTTCCCACATGTGTTTTCAATAGATCAGGTGTGGCACAAAATAATGTTATACTGCTTACTCCGAGATTACACTACTTATCACGTGTTTCTTAATAAGACACTAGGTTTAGTCTGTGGAACTATATATCTGGGTAACTAAATGAGCTGCGACACATTGAGCACATGGTGTATGCTCATAACTGAGACGATCACCAAAAGAGTCTATTTGCTTGCTTTCGAGGATAACACCAACTAAATGCAGTTCCGTCGAAAACCTTTATGAACTGATTCAAAATAACTGAACTACACTTCCTAACTGACAGTCACTTAATGTGCTGAAATGAATCTGCTCACATACTTCTAATTATTAGAACAACGGATTAATCATGGTTTGTACAAGAAAGCTTCGTGAAGTAATCCACTAAAAATTACAGTTACAATATAAAACTGATAGTAACTAAAGGTTAGCTAACGGTACGGTAATTGTTTTGATTATAGTGTTTATGTTTACACCTGTTTTCCTCCGAGAACTCACAAAACGGTAACAGACGTATCACGCAGATAGTTGCTACTGTAGATGTAATATGTTTGATTCACACTGACACACCCTTTGTTATCCCCAGTTGTGGTACATAATGATATCTAGTTACGTTGCGTGCGCTTCGGTGTATATTTCTCGCGGAAAACAAAGTCATGGCTTATCTGTCAATCTCCTTATTCACATTTTGGAACAATAACCCAAATCAAATCACGATATCATAGCTGGCTTTGTGCTCTCCAATTTCCTGTCCCCTAACGGTGCGTCATAAAAGGAAACCGTGTGAATGAGAACAAAACAAATTATGACTGCGGAATGTTCAAATTGACACAGCTGACTATGATGAACTAGTCCGATTTGATGTAGTACCCTGTGCCTAGTGGCCAAAGCTGACCAAACCATTGCTGTAGAAACGAATAGCAGTTATGAGGAGAAGATATCACTTCACAACATATTTGTAGCGTACTTCGTCCGGCACTTCCGCTTATAGGGTGGAAGTATCGACCGTGAGCTTTCACTGATCCTCACACCCCAAACACGCCGACTAACAGATTCCAGTTGATCAGCTACGCTTGTACATGAGCGGCACAAATGTGGCCCAAATACCCATGTCGCACGTCCCTGGAAAAGGAATGTTTCCTCTTCCAAACCAGGATGTGCAGTTCTGCTGAATTTTGCAGGTGACTTCTGAGTCAAGGACAGAAACCAAGGAAAGGATCGAGAAAAATACGTGAAAACCTTGCTTTCATCACCCAGACGTCCATATCTACTAAACATCTTACAAATATTCCAGCAAAATGCATGAGCTAAACTAAGTGTGAACACGCCTCGATAGGCACTTTAGGATTGGTGGAGATGCAACTAGATTTCAAAGGAAACACTGAATGGGAGTAGATTACTTAACACTCGCTACGCCAAGTTAGGTAGTTCTTAACGTGGTTAGAAAAGACCCCGGCTTGTTTTTCGTGCAAATGCCCCGGGCCGTGCGAGAGGTCGTTAGTCAATTCTGGAATTCAAGCATAATACAGGTACATTACTGGGAGCTCTGGTCGCATATAAACCAGTACTAAAAAGGAAGTAGGGCCAGGTCATTGTAAATAAAGCGGGCCTAATTACTTATACTGCCTTAAGACACTGAATAAAGTGATAAAGTTGAACTGGGTTGTTGCACTGCATGCATCTAAAGTGCCACAACGCGTTGTGTAAATAAATGAAGTCTACACATCGGAGGAATAAGTTAGGTTTCCTCAAAGATGAACACATGAGTTGTCGTTTGAAGCGGTTAGAGCTTCTCTTTTCATGAGCATGTCTGTGAGATTGTGGAGCTGATAAGTTAATAGCAGTTTAGTTTCGGCAGTTATGATGCAATGAAATGAAACTGTTACCGCCTACTAGAAAATGAAGCATGCTTCGACAAAAACTAAGCACCAGACCACCGTATATAGTTTTGGGCTTAGTTTAGGCCAAGGTAAATTGACCGGTTGTCCAAGATAATAATTACTTCAATTATTCCTAGGCAACTGTATTCAGCAGACATTTGCCGCTAACCATCAAGGTACATTCCAATGAGTAGCGCAACTTCGATGCAACAGCGTCACGAAAATTGTTCCACACTAAACAAAATTTCCATTTCTGTTATTCTCGAATGACAGGAGAGGAAATTCTACTTTTGACGAACCAAGTTGCCAGGATTATCTTTCAACGTTTTCGACATTTTTCAGATTACATTCTTTAGTAACCGATCGTTCGAAACGATAAAATGTGATAATCTCGAACAGCCAGCCTAGATAACCAGTGCAGTCAACAAATAGCCTGTGAATAATTCCACCGTTTGCGGATGTAGACGAGTTTAAGTTTGGAGATGGTAAGCGAAAATTTGGACCCCAAAACCAACTACTTTTGTTGAATGTATTAAACGGCGTCTCTAACGAAATTGTTTGAGCCTTCATTTACAGATGAAAAGTTTCTTTCGATTAAGTTATGTCTACACCGAAATGTGTTGCTTTAAAATTCAAAATTCACTAACAGCACAATGCACAGAGAATTAAATATCTTGGTTACCGTAGTACCACACGCCCTGCATAGCCAACACAGTACGGGTTGGTCATCAATTTTGCTCGTTTGCATTATTCCACTTCATTTCCGCTTTTGCCTGCCCGAGCATATTTGCTTAAATCGAACCAACACGCATTTTAGTGGAATAAAATTAACCAACAGCCAGTAAATTTGTGGGCGAATCTGTCTGCTATGCTTATATTTTAAACGTAAAATAGCTTGACAATCCACTGGATTTTCAACTGGTTAGGTGGCTCATTCAAACTTATATTGCACCAATTTTCTGAACGACAAGTCTGGAAGTCGGATGGACCACACCTACGTTACCTTCTTCAGTGAAGGACGTGCATATATTTTTTCATGCATGTCCTAATTACTTATCAAATTGACTGATAATTGCTGACTGAACCATAGGTCACCTACACAAATGACCTTAGGTTAACTGATAACAGCGATGGACTTGACAAACTTTTGTTCGGACCTTTTTGTGTAGAGATTAGGTACATTGAACGCCTTATAAAAATGAACATTTTGGCGGGGTGAGCTACATGTGGCGTAGTATCATAGAGAGTTGAGCAGATTTCGATGCAACCTTACCGGTTTATGCTGCAAGCGTGGTAGAAAAACAACACTCAAAACTGCAAAACACTTACAGAACGTTTACAGTTTAAGGTCACTTTCGATGCTGCCAAAGAAACATCAGCTTTAAATCGGTTTCATTTTGCGCAAAGGTTGGGGTGGTGGTGTCTAACTGGAATTTTTTGGCACATCGTGAAGTGCGTTTGTTTCGAGTTGAGAACAGAACATAAAATGGCATTACGCCTTCAGGTGCTGCTTCGATAACAATGATGCTGGCTTTTTTCAAGGTGTCTTTTGTTAACTTCCCTGGCTATTTGACCGTTAACTGAACCCACTTTAGTAAGTATCCAGCACTCCGGGATCCAAGACGACGCTCATTTTTGTCAAACCTGGATAATTTACATTCACACTAGTATTGGGAAATTACGTTCATTCTGGTGAACTGAGACAATGATGGCTCCACCGGGGGAAATGGAACTTTTATATAAAAATTAGAGCTTGGAAGCTAATAGACTACGCACAACAGCTGACCTTCAGCTCTGTCCAACTAATGGATAGATGATAACTGTAAACGTTATTTTTTTGAAAATGAAAGTTACATATTATTCTGAGTCTTTTAACTTTTTCCCAACAAACATAATATCACCCATGACAACATCAACTTCAAAACTGCATATCTAGTGGGAGTAAACGAGTTAACTTATATCGTAAAGGTGAATGGAAATTTCGGACAGTGTCATTATCTTATCGCCCCCTAAAAAGTACAGGGTAAACACAACCGGAAAATCAGTGAGTTGGCCAACATGCAGCTGTTGACGGAGCTCTCCGTGCCAGGTTAGCAGATATATGTTCGACGCGCACGACTGTGTGCGAGATTGAACGTTCTAGTTATTAGTACCTAACAGTTTCATGCATCAATTCGCTAGGTTTATGAGCTTGTACTATGGTCATTGCTTTAACATGTTAATACTAGCCGGGTTGTAGTATGTCAGTTTTTGGTTGACATTAATAAGCCTTTTTAACCTGTGTATCAAACCTTTACAGCGAAAACAAAAATAAGATATCGGTTTGCATTCTTCATCTTGTTTTTATTAATTCACCCAATCAGCATAATTGATTGAGTGGCAGGAGCACTATCTGGCATGAGAACATCCCAAATAATCTCATCGTTTCCAATTTTTACGTACAGATCAACACCGATACGGTCCGCAGTCGTCACTCACTAGCTGGCAGACTCTGACATTTACAAAAATATCACTGTTCTTTCTTTTCTCCATCTGATTGCCCGTGCACTGTTCCTCATTCTTGATTTTGCTTATTCCAGTAACTGTACACTAATTCAGCCAAAATTCAAAAAGAATATTTGACAAGTAAAAGCGCACCCTCTTCTGTCATCATAGCGTCGAAGGTTGACAGAAGTGGACAGTTTTGCAAGAATAGGTTGTTCACAGTGCAATTTTACAATGTTTGGAAAGTAAGGAACTTTTCCGTAAACTTGGGTTCTTTTATCACATTGTTTAGGAATTCCTTTCGCTAAGTTTTAAAGGTGTACGCATACATATGGGATATATTTCAGGCTTTTGAAAATATACCAGTTGAGGAATACAACTAACGCACATATGATTGTCTTCTAGTGTTGGGTGGTTGAAGTAGTCAGAACAAACCGACAGATTCGTACTGAAGTTCAGCAACACATTAAAAAGTGATACCTCGATAGAAACTACGTTATTTTCTGTCTTTTAATCCAGAAGGCAATCGATCAACAAGTGACAGCCGTTGCTTAACATTCAGTAGGTTTACATCTCTTTTGATCGCTTTCGGCTCGTGAACGAAAGGCTCCATCAAGATATCAATACAGTGACTCACGGCCCACTCTTCATCAACACACACCATATCAGGTTTACTTCCTTGCTTGCTGGCACATGGTGAAACTAACCGCTCGGCTAGAGTTTCACTACAATAGACACTTCTGTAAGATTGTGACTGGACCTTCATCCATGCATTGCGAAAGCGCCTGCTGCTGGTTGACAGCATCAATGATTTGATATGAAGGGTTTATTCATCTGGAAAATGTGTGCTCATATCACTACGGTTACAAAGAGACATGGAAAACGAAGGCTCTGCACAAAATGGGGGGCAAAATAAAACCAACGTATCAGGAGGTAGAAATAACAGATTTGATACCGAGTAAATTTTTGCGCACGCAGTAAACTATACATGCAGAACACGGCATCGTCATCGTGATCGATTTTCACAGGCTATTCAAAGTTTAAAACATTCCCTCAGGTATGGGTGATTTATATGCAGAATTATTCTGCGTAAAACCATTGCTACTGACAACGTTACCTGTAACACCATTTTGCCATGTTGTAGAAACTTGTTTTACGTTGGTAACCATCAATGTGTTTGTGGTTTCGTTGGAAGAACATTGATATGCCATCAACCGATGAAATCCACAGTGAGCATTATAACAGAATTGGAGAATAGCTTACTTTTTGTTCTATTTAAGTCCAAGCAGGAAGTAGGAGTGTATTAGAAACACAGTGTGCTGTGAAGCATCATCTTGTGCCGAAATTACGAGAATTTTTGTCGGTAGACCGTCAGACCGGAAAAAGTTTTTAGCGGAGTCCACAATATACATTGGTTGACTACATTTAAAAATACGCTCTAGTAGTCTGTTAAACAGAGATAAATCAGATGAGAAACATCTTTCTTCCTGTTAAATTTTGCAACGTCAAAGCTGATAGACGAAGAACTGGAAGATCGTAAGTTTTCCAGCGGATATTCTAAGCATACGGTATCATTTGTATCGAAATCAAAGTGAGGAATACGACAAAACATTTTAGTAACAAAGAGCGTTATATATAGGAATTTAGGTGCAAGGATAGGATAACTTGTGCCGAACTGTCGGGCCTCAAGAACTATGAACACTAGAATTTGGAGCATACATTTGTGATGCATGACATATCTATATTCAGAGTCCATGCACTTGTTCTCAACTGGAACATGTCGGCCAGCTTTTATTGCAAACGTGAGAAAATAAATGTAAGGAAGCAGAAAGTGGCTTGTTAGGAGACTTGTAGAACAAAAAGTTGAAGTCTATTAAGAAGAAGACTCATAAATCTACATTAAAATTTTGGTGAAACTTAATATATATCGGTGTAGCCACCTCTATGTAGGTTGCAGTGTGGACCGTACAAGTTCTAATCGCCTTCAGATCTGTTCTGGAATGCTGTCAATACGGTTAGTTTTACCTTTCCGTTTTTTCGGAGTTAAGTCACCTCCGATAGCAATAGTCGGCCAATGCCATGACATTTGTAATGAAACATTTGTCACATCAATCTAGAACGTTGATATGCCAAGGCATAAGAAATCTGGAATAATCAGAGTACACCGTTAGCCACGTCTCAAAGTAGGCGCCAGTATCGGTTACGATAATATTTTGAGCATTCCGAAAGTGCCTTCATGTTCACAGTAATAACACCATAATTGAACTACTCGGTAGACTCTTACGAATGACATATGTCTGACAAGGGATACAATGACAGTCCTATTGCGGTTATTCCACAATTTTTTTAACGTTACAACTAGATAATTAAGGTCTGAACAACGTAAACCTAGGATAACCACTCCCAGGACCGCACCGAAAAAGCTATTGCCAAAGACAGCTCAGGCAGTTTGAAACGCCTTAGTAGGGCGTTTCCTAGGCTCCACTTAAACCTAACAATACTCCACTTTTCTATCAAGTTCAGCAAGTTGAGTTTGCAATGACGACCGATACATGTATGTAAACACTGAAGAGACGCTGCGTCCCGTTGACAATTACTAAAACCTTACTTCTTTTAGAATGTCCGTGAAGTTTGGTGGGCAAATAACTTTGGGAGTGAGAAACATTTCACATATAATGCGATAGTCCATTTTACTTACGCTGCACAGTGTGTTGAACCATCCCAAGTTTACAGTTTGCTATCATGGAACAACAGGTGTTTTCTCAGTCTTCAAAATTGGCGGTTTAATCACTCTGCTTTAGGTGCTCCGTTTAACAGGCAAGCGTGGTGAGCGTGTAATCCAGAATTGCACAATTCCGTCTCAGTTCTTTTAACATGTGTCGTTAAAAATGTGTTTTTCTACGGTAACAGTAGATTTCTGATGTTCGACGAACACGGATGATGAGGAGTATGGCTGGTCATCTATGCTTTCACGTTGTCAAAAATTGCGCCGAAGATCACACCAGTGATGTTTCGATCTTTTAAATTTGTCTCGGACATTATTAATCACATTAGAGAGTAAACCATAATAAAGAATACAATTCAGTCAGATAAAAATAGCAATCTTAGATTCAGGTTGTTGTGCATTTATCAAAGAAACGTATTCGTAGATTAAAGTCCCTTCTGACAGCCTTCAGATTCGATTCTGGAATTTTCCCGCATCCCGTAAAACTAAACATTCCACTGCATAGTTTGCGTTTGTTTGCGCCTAACATAATACCAGTACAGTCTTATACAAATAGAATGTCTTGGGAGAATGTGTGATGGTACTGTGTCATTCGAGACGATTTTATCAGCAAAGAAAGACAGGTGGAAACATTCGTGTTCGGATGAGAGGAAGGAAACTTTAAGCAGATTGACAGCTAGTAGCGAAGAATCTTGATACCTCAAGAGTGACAGCTTCAAACATACTGAACTTCACTACACACACATTACCATGGTGCGTGAATTTCTCACTACTCCGAAGCGAACATATTAATACAATTTTTCAGTTTGCGACCATGAACCTGAGCAATGTAATAGTTAAATGTAATAGACAACAATCATCAATGACTGTTACGCATGGCAAATCTGAGAGTTCATGTGACGTAGGAAAATAATGGGTTTTAACCACGTATCGGTCGAAAGGGTGTAAATCACAGTGAAGTGCTTTATGTGTTTAACTCCACTAAATTATATCCACGTAAAGCACACTGAATGATAATTCCGTTCGTCCCCAATTGATTTTGTTTATAGCTGTTTGCGCAAACTCCCCCGTTTGATCAAATGGTTGCTGGTTTTCCTTAACTGGTTAGTAACGTTTCAGACAACCAGGTGACAAACTGACCAGATACACTTGCTTGCGATCTGAACAGACAAACCTGTAAGAAATCGTGAAAAAGTTCATTAGTGTAGTCCTACTGTTGGTGCTGAGCTGCATTCGAGGTACATAGGTCTGTTACATTTGAAACCGTTGCCCAAACAAAAAATGTCAGTTTCGGATTGGGGTCAATGCTAATGGCCGATTTAGACTGTGGGTGTACGGGAGAAAGGAAATAAATAGAGACAATTTTGAATGTCGATCCTAGAAGTGTAAGTAAAGGACGATGAGGGTATTTGTAACAATAACGCGTGCTTATATACTCGTTGAAGATGGTGAGTTCATAGAGTAGTATGTGACTCAGACCTGACCTTTTCTGCTATATTGGCGTGGTGGTCAGGCTTGCGTGCTGTTTTGATCCAGAGGGCTGTGCTGACTGGGACTTCGGTTCTTTTGGGTTCAACCTTGTCAGATTGGCCAAAGGGGAGCAGCCAGACAAAAAGCAGATGCGTGCGTTTGTTACGCGTGTTGATGGTGTGCTATAGCTTCTTTGGGCGTGGTGCTCGCTGCTGCCTGAACTGACTTTATGTCTGTCTGCTGGGACCGTGTGTGCAGTGTTACTGTTCCTGTGAGTGGGT
>QNGE01000042.1:194784-222974 GCA_008508345.1 Paragonimus westermani | reverse complement strand
GTGGATGAGTCCACGTCGTGATGTCGCTCGCATCCAGCTGGAATCGGGTGTTCGTGATAGCCAGCTCGTGAGTAGCACACAGGTGCAGCAGACGATCACCGTTCGCGTTGACTGAACCAATGCCGTAGGGTCCGAGGACTCCCGGCCAAGCTACCGAGTCTCGGCTAACTCTAGCGTTCAAGTCACCCATAACAAACAGTCGGTCATTCACTGGCGCAGACCGGATTGTGGCGGACAGCTGATCATAGAACTGGTCCTTTGTATCATCAGTGCGACACATAGTTGGACCATAAACACTAACAAATGTAGCACACTTACCTCGACCGAGTCGCAGGCGCATCGACAGCATTCGATGGCTGATGCCGTGCGGTTCGCCTATCATCAAACCATTGATACAATCAGCGGCTGCAAAACAGACACCATGCTCCCGAACACCGTCTGTCGGGTGGCGTATCCAGTAGAAAGTGTACCCGGCGCCTGCTTCCCGCAACTTACCTTGGTCTGCAAGCTTTGTCTCACTCAGGGCTGCTATGTCGACTCCATATGGACGCAGTTCCATCGGGATCAGGGCAGTGCGTCGTTCCGGTCGTTCTCTGACGCTGCATCGATCCAGCAACGTGCGCACGTTCCAAGTTCCAATGGTAAGCCTCCTGCGTCCTCGGGCCTGTCTCAGGTTGGTCCTCGGGGCACTGGTACCTGATTGGGCATTATCTCCAGGGGGGTTCTTGTTCGAGGGAAGGTATGAGGGTGAGTGTTTGGCAGTAGCATATTTTCGCCTATCCACTCTGCCATGTGCAGCAGATAGGGCGACCCGGTTTATCCTGCGCGACGGCCGATGCAGTATGGTATTTCGATTATTTTGTATCATCATTGTACGTATGGACCTTGGATACTGCCATGACGCCCAGACCTGTGCAGGAGAGCGACTAGGGCCTTCAACCAAAGCCTTTGGCTGAAAAGCCTAAACCACAAGGCAGCAGGTGACTCACACACACATGCAGACATGGCAGCATCAGCCACCAAAGAGAGGATCGGCAGCCATATCAAAGCAGGTCCAGCACCCACTCACAGGAACAGTAACACTGCACACACGGTCCCAGCAGACAGACATAAAGTCAGTTCAGGCAGCAGCGAGCACCACGCCCAAAGAAGCTATAGCACACCATCAACACGCGTAACAAACGCACGCATCTGCTTTTTGTCTGGCTGCTCCCCTTTGGCCAATCTGACAAGGTTGAACCCAAAAGAACCGAAGTCCCAGTCAGCACAGCCCTCTGGATCAAAACAGCACGCAAGCCTGACCACCACGCCAATATAGCAGAAAAGTTCAGTGAAATAACTACACAGCTCACATACAGTATATTCAGAAGTAACAAACTAGTTTAACTTGTTTGAATGTGGTTGCATAACAGCAGAACTCAAAATGTTGATTCCAATCAGGTTAGTGATCGTTTCCACCTCTGTGTAATAGTGGACAGTATAATTATGACAAAATTTTGCAGCAGGAACAAAAGACAGTTTTCTGATTGAGAGTAATATCGTAAGCCTTGCTGATCACATTTTTTCAGGCGAAATGTTCAAATAAATAACAAGGCGCTTTGAGAACATTTTATAACTTCTGATATATTACGAGTGGAGTGTAGCATCCGCAGTCAATTTAACAAAAGAAACGCAGTTTAAATCAATCTTTTTCCAGTTGGGTCAACATGCATTTGCCCAGTCCGATACTACTACTTGGGCTGCCATCAGAGGAGGGATCTGTCCATAAGTAAAACACATTTCATGCAGCTCAGTAAACAGAAACCTGCTGTCATTACGCTCTGCGTATTCACTTTTCGTGTGACTGGATATTAATCCAGTATACCTTCTTTCTTTATGAATTGTCCGATCTCAGTTAAAACAAATAACATGATACCAGTAGATTGTTAGGTCTAATAAGATCCGGCTGTCGCCCCTGATGGACTCCAAATTGATAGCCCACACCAACGTCCAAACTGTGAATATGACTGCCCATGGTGCTGGAAGATGGATGGATATATTGTCATTCAACTCATGTTCGACGTTATCGAAACAAAATCGCAACATCATCGATCAGAATACAGAGAAATCGTCTGGAGGACTTGTTAGCCAATGATTATTTGATTTCATGAAGGCTGTCCTTTACCCGCGTTTTAACTTAAAGTGGATAAGTAATCTAGTGTGATTTGCAATATTGTTGAGTTGGAGAATAAGTCGATACAATTTATTAACCCTTATTGTGAACGTTAAGACAAAGAAGAACTCAGATTTGAGAATGACGGTTAATCGAAATAGAGCAGTTACAGTTTAATAGGATGTTCACTGCACCTGACAAAAAAATATAAAATCGCTTGCAATATTATGTTATGTCATTTGGAGGAGTTTAATATCACCCAGTCAGATCACGCTTGCGGCGGACACTCTGAGCCATCTGGTATTTGGATCTTTGTTGAATTGATCTTGGCAGTGCAAATTTTGGTCTATCCGAAGAGTTTAGTGCTAGTTTTGGTATCTATGAGACCAGCATGGGTTCACTATAGATCCGGTGCTATCACACTTGAAGCAGCTCAATTAATTGGTATGAGCAAAGGACTCGAGTGCCACGAAGGTTGTTTAAGAAACGCAATACATATTATATATGCTTGAGCGACACTTCGAAGGCAAACACTCATTTACCAGTGGCGTTATTTTTTGGAACTCACAGCCGCCACTACCACTGTCAAGTATGATATATACCAATTATTGCCAGTGTGCAATCTTGTGTTCCCCTAGCTGCCATAACACATCAATAGTCTCCTCATTCTGATAACTAAAGATTAGGACAAAATGACTGTTCGTCCTCAGCACACAATATGTTTCCTCAAACCTAACATGCCAACATGTTAGGAGGCAGTCAGTGGTCTCCCGAAGAATATTATGAATTAGATTTTTAATCGTTTTCGGGTTAGAAAGATAACAGTCGCTTGGTAATCTAACCAAATAAATAATACCCTAAGTAAAAGGTCAGTGTAAATGAATCCGTAGGCTCGGATCACATGGAAGGCGCAAAAATACATATGGAATAACGGAACTAGAAAAATTTTCGGATTTACCGATTAGATGGGGACAAATAGTGACTATGATTGACACTAAGGAGAAAGACAGTTTTATGGCATACCTCATCACATTGTTGCAGTTACGTTAATGATGCAACAAAATACGATGTCGCTCAACGACTAAAAGAAGAAAACCGAGAGTATTTAGTGAAGTTAGTCGGCTGACAAGTGTACATCCAAAGATGCTTCGAGTGATCGAGCGAATTGAGATGAACAGATGTTTTAAATGCGTTTGATGAAAACATGAATAACGTAAACTGTCTATGTCGCATTGTATTTCAGCATTACTCCTCGATATCTAACAGAAGTAATTTGTGATGCTGTTTTGTCGATCATCTCTAGAGAAAAGTAATCACTAGTGGATTTTTATCATTTTTATAAGAGTAGCAAACATCCCGGTTTGACTACATCGAATGACGAAGTGTGAAACCGAGACAAATTTGAAGGGCCAGGAAAATTGTTTAGCATGAAAAATGAAATAAAAACATAACAACATTTTTGACGTTTGAGCCACATCATCTAAATATTCAAGTAAAAGGTATGATCTTCAACTGGCATGATTGCACAGTAACTTGAGATTAAGAATGAGACAATGCCAAACCAAGCAACATAAATGAAGACTGGTATTCAACTTGTACGTTAACCTCATGGAGAATTATTGAGACCAAATTGAATTTTCCTTCTTCTAACAATCCATTTGTTATTCCAGCCGGTGAACGGCTTGCGAAGATGGTAATGCATAATAGAAATTGTAATCTAGTACAAATGATGAAAATGTCTGTTACACGGATGGGTGGTTCAGAACAGATCCGTATCGGCCTGGCTTGTTTCCAAGAAATGCGAACGATGTTTAAGTGTTCATCAGTAAAACCCTGTTTCGTGGTGCAGAGGCGACCTCTGGTATCAGTTGTATTGAGAAATCTTAGCCTCGAGATTATCGGGGGAGATAACAGTACGGTCACCATATGTTTTCTCAAAACACTCGGCCAATATGAACACTACTAGAGATGGTCCTGGGTTAAATTTGAGAAGTAAATTAATGTGGTGTTAATTAGACGGCAGCGAAGGGGCGAAAGTTCACGCGTCCAATTTATGCGGACTTATCCAATAATTCGATTGGGAGTGGAAGTTGATTCGGAAAATTTTTAGTGGAGGATTTGAGCTGATCGTGTTACCCGAGAATGATGGACCGTTACATTGTGAGTGGTGATTTTATCATTACTTGCGCCAAATGAAACGAAGTCAAGCCAACTGTCATGTACTTGATGGTAGCACATTCATTTAAAGAAACAAAACAGAAACACGAATCCGTTAGATAGATTTTTATAGTTTGGTTACAAACAGTGTACTTTACATACCTTTCAGTTACATTTTCTGAGAATGGATTTGAAACGTCTGAACATCCACAATGTTGTCACCACCTGTGTGTACTGTACAAAAGTGTTCGTACTTTGGCATCCCGCCAGCGTTTTTGTTGTTGTCCTCAACGAAGAAGATAAAAATTCCAGTTAGACAAATCATGCGACGATCAAATTTCGCACTTGAAAATGGAAAGATCACTATGTACGCACAACTGAGAACACTGAGTCATATACATATTCCATTTGTAATCACAAAGAAGGTAGCTTTCAAAAGTGTTTCCAGAAGTTGGTCAGCCATTTTGTCCAGATATCCTGATAAAGATCGGAGTCACTGCGGGGACTTTAATCAACGTAATGAACGACCACGAAATCAGTTAGGTCAACGCTTCGTGAGCGCAAACGGAACCGTTCACCATCGAAGCCAAATGTACATACGTCTTGACTGGTTAAGCACGTGCCCGTTTCGTGAATGATCTAGTGGACGGCAGAGATCTGACAATCAACGATCAAGTTCCTACCTGAATGACGATCTCCAGTGAAGTGTTCATCTCGGGCACAGTTCCACTTTGGATGCGAATCGGAGGTAGGTCAATGTAATGACGATACCATCGAACTTGATCAATTTATTAACGAAGGTCCGTTTTTGGTTTAAAAAATCGTGTTCAAAGGAAGTGCTGGGACTACAGTAGACAGCCAGTTAATCGAAATGTTCACTGGTTTCTTAAGCTAAGTAAGGTATTTTTCAATTGAAGTTTATTAATCTTGAATTTATTCATATAGTCAACGTTATATTGATTATCTTGCCTCTCGATAAGACAACTGGATCTATAGTAGTAGGCTGGTTTGGCGGAAGTGGATGACGTGATGATTTGAGTTAATTGTTTGACAGTGTTAGCCGTATTTTCACAAACTCCGTCGTTCAGGCAACAATACACATTTTGTAATCAACCAGTTTTATGGACCACCAACAAAATAATGAACAGCTGTCTCAGCCTTGTTGGATTTCTGTAGAAGTTTGTACATAAGAGGTCTAACTCTAAGTACAAGAATGGGTTTACTGGCAACTGTTCACTGTACGAAAACGTCATCGGCAACAGTTACGGTAATTCGTACGAATTTGAGTTCCCCAGCTCTGACAATGCTTTTTTGTGCATGGGCCTGGGCCGATCATTGATTTTTTAATTGCAAACCAAAAGAAATTTATCTTGTCCAACCATTGCTCAATGAATAGTTTGTGTCATGAAGAAACTGCAATAAATTGACGGCAGTTACCTTTGTTGCATTCACACTGGGGATGTGGTGGGTGCTTGCCAACTCACAGACAAGTTAGAGACAGCTGACTGAAAGCATCCGCCTGAAAGTTATTATGCAATATCCAGAGGGAGTGTAAGGGTACGTTTATTACAGAACCTCAACACAATATGGCAGCAAAGTTGCTTTTTCAGTCGAGTTGAACCCAGCAAGGTGATGATTCAAATAATTGGGTTTGATCATGGAGAACAGATAAACCATGTACGGGGAATCGGTGGGAGGAAAAAACAGACAGGAGAAAACATGTCTGGTGAAATGTTACGAACTTAGCTGCCTAACATTGTTTTCAATTTAGTTACAGATTAAGCTTGACTTAATGTTGATGCTAGGTTGTAGAAAGCAAGAACTGTATGATGATGTTTCCTGATGGTTTCGGTGTTCATTAGTTATAATCAGTAATCTCCTATAAAACGAGCGGTTAAGTGGATATGCGCACTACTGAGGGGGTATTTGTAATCTGACACCGTATGCTCATATATCTACAGGCTACGGCGTTTCCTCAAGCATAAATGTGTCAGCAGTCACTAAAACTCAGAAGAATCTAACTTCAATTGTATGCAGATGAAGAACGTGGAAATAGCACTCATTTCTATGTGGCTTTCAACAAGCCACCTGGAAGTGCACTTGATTGGGTTGATTATGTTGAAAAGATTATTATTACGTTACGCGTGCAAAAAGTTCAAACGTGAACACGTTTTCTCTTTATGCGAAAGCAAACAGTAATCTTAGGTAAATTCAGCACCGGCGTGCAAAATGTCCCCATGGATAGTCACCAGCCTACACAACATTATAATATATGCTCTGAATACGTAGTAGACGCTTGACACCTGGAATAAATGAATATATATTTGTATTGTTAAATGGGGATAACCTGATGACACTTTGTACTTCCGTACATTTGTTCCAAGCCAGGACATCTGGGATCATTATGTTTCTTAATCGAATGAAAGTAAATATGTAGACAGCCTGAGAAATATTCGCACTACATTTCTCGCATCGTTACAAACACAAAAGGGTTTTTAGTAAGGGTTATGAAGCGAAGCAATAAAACATATATATATGCACAGCTCTGTACTGAAATGTATTCATAGAAGAGTAACTATAAACTGAGGCCGTCGTTGCTGAACTAGAATTTGAAGTCCATGGCAAATATTGTTTTCATGGACGAATTGTTGCATGCACTGATACAATTGTTAGTAGAATTAAAAATTTGGCCAGACCAGTAACTTACTAATCATGCTCTACTTGTGATTGATGTGATTTCTTCTAGATGGAGTCAGTTAATTTCCTTTGAAATCACCGTATCAGGCATCAACTTTAACTTCTACAGTTTCAGAGTACGGACATTGTGGTTAAGACTAAGATCTATTCAACTCAAGCAATCATACACAATCTCATTAAAATTCGTTCTAATCACCAAACCTATCGGGATACCGATGGTAAGGTGGATCAGGACTATCTGCGTTAATGTTTTGCATAAAAGGAGAAATCGTGGCCCTTGCACAGTCACAAATTTTGGTGCATCTAGACCTTGTATACGTTAAAGGTGTGATGTCTGATCGGGAATTGTGTCAAACTGTTGACAAAACAGAAAACTATGTAATTGTTCGCTTGACTGAAAAATTGCTGTACACCTGACATCATGGGGCATAAAGGTTACCTTGTATTCAATCGCATTAGCCAGTGAGATAAATTAAGCAGAAAATACTGATACACTGTACCGACAATAACTTTACTACCGTTTCAGTGATTTACGTTATTATTGTAAATAAGACATACAATAAGCTTCCGAGACACATCCTTCAATTAGAGGAAAAATCACGGGGAAGTTTCTAATGGGATGCGCGTTTCCAATTCCACAGAAACCTATCAATTAGGTGGTTCCCGTATAAGTCGAATGCTATGTGAAGTCTTCTCAGACGCCATGTCCATCTGAATTAAGATATTCGGATCGGATTCCATTCTACCGGGTCAGGATGATCCCCATCTGACAAATGTAATCCACATGGGGAAAAGTTGTATTTCATTGTCTACAATAAACTGCCAACGGTCGATTGACTTTCGACAGACGGTGGGTATTTTACATCTTGTTGTCGATAATTCTTCAGCCTCTCGTAATATAAAACGTAACGCCGAGTGCGTAAGGAGATTTTCAAGTGTTTTGTACAGAAGAATGAAGTAGGTTCTTCACAAAAAATGCAAAGCTCAGCTGAAGGGCACCGACTGTCAGCAATATGACTAGTTTGGCAACTAACAGGTCATTTTTGTTTCTAGATTTTTTTCACAAAATAATTCGCCGTTATTTTTCCAGGACAAGTTTGTACCAAGCATACAGAAGTGTATGATAGGTAGTAATACATGATGAATAAGCAGCTTTTTGGAGTGTGAACACGCAATAACTTTGATTATTAAGTTCACCACCAAAATCCATATTATATTACCAGACAATTAGGAAAAATGAACCATCTGTGCACTGTTTCAAGTTTAAAACTGAAAGGAGGCGCTAATGCATACAAAAACACAGTATTCACTGATCTCACAGCTAAAAAGGTTCATTTCACAAACTACAAGTCAGAAATATCTAGCAAATGAGGTTTTGCAGCATAAGAAAAAAGCAAATCCGAACGATTTAGGTTGGTACTGAACAAAATGCAACAATTCGTGACTTCGGATGTGAAGTGATAACCAAACAAATGAAATTATAAAACAATCGTTAATTGGTTGACGGACTATTGGGCGAAAGCAGTTAGCATCGTCTAAATGGCCAGAATTTGAAACACAATTTGTCAGATAACTTGGCTATAACTGGTGACACATTTCCATTTCCACGGAATGTATCCACCTATTTAGAAGGAAATTTGTTGTTGTTTCGATTGCTGACGGTTTGGTACAGATTGACGAGCATTGGAATCTCCAACCTGATTTCATTCGACTCAGTAATAGTCACCAGATTTTGACCATGACCAAAATGTACAGATTCATGGGGGAGCCACTTAGTAGCAGTCTGAACAGTTTCGGCTAATTCTGCAACATGGTAAGTGGAAAAAATGATATCAGCTCCATTTAAATACACCGTTAATTTTTTGTGTCTAGTGACAATCTACAGGCATATTTAAGAATTGTGATGTGTACCAAGAATGGCCGGTTATTTCTAGGCGAAATTGTGGTGACTGTCCGATGCAGCTCTTCATTAGAACCTGAAACATCTTACGACAGACATGTCACTTTTTAGTACAAACTGCTAATGGTTGTTCATTTTTTTCCATGTGTGCTAATTACGAGTTTTGTACTGCCGGAGAGATAGCAGACGTGGCAAACCGTAGTGTGAAAACTGGCTAATTAAACAAGTGAGCAATATTCAGCAGTTGTCGCGTGGATTATTGGTACAGGAAAAAGACCATTCTTAAGAAAAGCTGCAGCAACTACAGAGCGACAGCTGCAATTTCTTGCACGTCGGTTTCGATAAATTTGGCAGATGCTGACAATCCCCAACCATTTATCTGTCTACGGTTACACGTTGAACATATCCGATCTGCGCTAACCGAGTGGTGGACTCCAACCTGCTATTATCTCATTCTCTTCGACAGTGGGCTAAGTACTGTAGTACCCAGAAGTACGTACAACATTTTACATTCTTTTGTTGGAGAATATTTGTGGAGTAATTTGGCTTACTCTAAACTTGCTAGACCAATTGCATGGCTCCGATTGGCTCCAAAATCTTTCAGTTGGTTGTGTGCTCCAGGTATATATGTGCTTCCTTGCAACGCGCACTCTACAATGACCATATATTCAATTATTCCATCGAATTATCTTGTGTGAGCGTCGGTCTTCTAACAAACACGATATAATTATGAATTAACCTATTTACCCCAGAAATCGCTTGGTGCACGAAGAAAATATTATAAAATATACATCGTTTTTCTTTACCTAAGAAAATGTTTATGGTGACAGTAACCGCAATTAACTTCCATATATGTATTAAGGTATCTGCAAAAAGTCGAGTTAGATGAAATCAAAAACAGTGCAACCTTTACAGTCTTCTCAAATAGGTTCATCAGCATTAAATAATAATCATCAAGTTTCCTATTTACTTGATACAAATAAACAAAATTACATTTTTATTTGACGCAGTTGTTGTTAGATTCAAAGAAGTATTGATGCTTATGGCAAAGACGTATGGTATTGCTGTACAACCACCATCACTACAATCATTCTGATCAACCTATTGAGTTTCTTCAGCACATGCTCATCAATTCCGTCTTAATTATGGGGAGAGCGGGAATACATTTCCGGGGCTCCGCTGCCCATATAAGGGAATCTTTGATTGTTCTGTACAGCTTTTAACAAGACTTTTGGAGAATATGACATAACGAGGTAAAGCCATATGAATGTAGCGAAAAAATATAATATGCGTTACTTGCTAAACACAAAACAGACATTACCAACCACGAACATAGTTTCCAATTGTTTGCTAAATGCAATCAAAAGCTTTACATGCACTACCTACTATTCTGTGTAATGACTGGATGATATAGTCACCACCTGCCACTCAACCAGTTCACTTGATTTTGCTAAAATATTATTTAAAGCCCAACCTGAACTGACAAATATACACTGGCACACTCTGTGGTTTGAACTGTAAACAGTTATAAAATTAATTTGTAGATATCAAAACGCTGACAAACCGTTTCCTGAAAACTGATTTAAAAAGTCTGAAATACCTGGTTGTATCAAGAAGTTTCCAGGACTTCCTGATATCGTTGCTTACAATTCATAACAGTATAATTACACTTCTGAAGGGTTTTGTTACGAACTATAACCGATGTGACCCACCTGTAGTTTCACTTACCTAACAATGTCAACAACAAAATCTGCATGATTCCTTGTGATTCAGCAGCCTGTGTGTCAGTTTCTGGGTGTATTCCACATTGCCCAACTAAACAAAGTGCACGGTTTACCATCGATTTCAGAAGGATCACATTCTTCTTGAGGTTCATTTGCATCACTCTTAACAGTAGACTGTACAGGCAATGATGGCTGCTAAAGTAGTATCAATGTTTATTCAACCTGTGTAGTCCCAACATAGATACTAGGCCAATGAAGACCGAGGGGTTTTGACAAAGGTCCACAGAAAACACAGCTGAAGGAAGAAAAGACCAACTGCGTTAGATTCCATGGTTGGTATCAAGTGATCTTTGACGCGCTGTGATTGTACACCGCGGAGCTAACAGATCGGATGAAATGAGTCTGCGTAACTGAGCGGATAGATTGATTCTATTGAGTTTGCAACAGCCGAAAACGAACGGCACTTCAACAAGCCACCAGTTAGCCCTACCGGTTGGTAATTCTGAATGGCTCCAGGGATTCGAGTGCCATGCGGCCTTTGTACCCAGTTCCACAGAACCAAGTAGCGAGAAGCAACATGAACAGGCAATGTATCTTCGCTGAAGACATCAATCTAGTATGAAGTTTGACCGGAAGCAAGGGTTAATTGCAGTCTAGTTTGCTTATATTTCCAGATAGAGTATCGCTCTTAAGAAGCAGAGAATTAAAATCGGATATTTTTGTTTGTATAGCTCCGTTTTCTTAATTTTGTGCCACTTGACACCAGTTTATGAATAAACTGTTCCGGCCAGCCTTTTTAAAATAGCGCGTTAAATATGAAGTTTTTCTCCTCCTCGAAAATTTCACCAAAGCAGATTTGCTGTTGTTCAAATTGAATGTTGAATAAGAGCACTCATCGGTTTTAATGGTATAAAACCGCATAAATTCATGAACTGCCTGGTCCAAGTTGGATTTCGACGTATTTTTATGTACACTTATTAGAAAAAGAATCGATAGGACGTTCAGAAACGAGATAATGTTGGTTGCTGGAGGGTCTTGATAACGTGTTCATTTCTGCTGAGTTGGACCACCTCAATATCTCTTTGGATATTGTTGATTCAACCGCTATACATGCTGCATCACCTAAGCATTGCTTTAATGTATAAGTGATTCCATGTGTTGCCAACGGATCGCTCTGAAATCCCACGATAAAAATATCCCTCAACAATGGCCATATGAGTGACTACTTTGCCGTCTCCTCCGTTTACCGACAGAAACTACCAGGAAAACGGAACTGAAAGTTATGCGCAGCAGTGTGCTTACTGATTTAGTTCTTCTGCCATTAAACATACATCCGTGCAGTTGCGCTCAAGGAAGTCTCATAGAAACTCAGTCGTTCCTCCGAGAGGAATGTTCATAAATCGAGGTGTTACCTGAGTTTATGATGATCCTTCCCGTGTCGCTTATTTAATATATCTCGACAAACCCCGCAATCTACGGAAATTCATTTTTATATTTAATTGACGAGAACTAATATTGTTTCACTTACTCGCCATCTATTGGGGTTTAAGATCATGATGGTTTCATTTCGTTTTGAAGATGCCAGTGACGGAAGGCGTTCTGCTATCAGGTAGTAGAATATTGAATCGATGCACTGCTCTACTTCATTGGAGTAAGGACTATTTGGTTTCCGAAGTGGTTCATTTCATAGTTCGGGGTGGACGTTGAAGTCCACAAAATCCAGACTTTAGTGGTTTACAAGTGAGGGCTAGACGATACTTCACAACGGTCCCATTGCAAATCCTTTGTTAAGTGTGAAATCTACGATTGTTTCGGTAGGAGACTGAGCGTGCAAAGACAAATTGAAATCCTATGACCCAAATATAATTCTGTTTTGAGAGTTAGAAGGCAGAAAATTGGTTGTCAGTAGTGGAGAAGAGTAAAGTAGCAGTAGGCAGATTTAATTTCCAGAAAACTGCAAGCTCGACAATTGAAATTGAACGTTAAAAAGTATTTGTCCGGAAGGCTTCATAAGATCTTATTCAGCATCAGCTGTAAGATAACGGAGTTAGAATAACATTTGATATACGTGGGCCAATATGCTAGTGATCTTATCCAACGGTTGAAAGTTTGATGTGGTTTGGCTTTTCTGGGATTTAAAACAATTGTTCCAGTGTATCTGATATTGGTACACTCATTTATGTTGAAACATCAAATTGAAAAATTAAAGTAATATTTCACCTTGTCTTATTTAAGTCGTCCAATCTTCTGACTTCAACTCACTCTAAAAATATGTAAATTAGACACATCATTGACACCAATTTAGTTAGCCAGCTTTTCAAAACCCGCAGTTTCATTGTCATTCTAGCCAGCTGAAAGGTGATACACTTAAACTAGTTCGTGACCAACTTAGAACAAAACATCCGGGAAACAAAAGTAGCTAGACCAATCCAGGACAGTTTCACTGACTACCTTCGAGTGAAAGCTGACGTTCTACGTTTTTTAAACTGGCGGTCTTCAAATCGGTCTCTCGTCTGAAAGAGACAAGCAGACATCATTGAGCTGACCAATCGATTTCTACCGCCGAAACAACCGGAAGCGCTCAGTTTTGGTAAATGACCTGTTGTGTTTTCGCTTTGCGTGTGTGTATGTGTGTGAGTTGTGCTGCTCATTCAGTCAGTAGGCCGAGAAAGCGACTTCTTTTATAGACCCCTTGCTTAGCTTTCTCCTTCAATGGTTTCTGGCGGTTGGACAAAATCGTCTTTGCCCATACTGTCGTGCACTAACGTTGGTCGGGTTGTCTGCATGCACAATAGCAGCACATTATCGGATTTGTTTGAAAGACGGATACATTTGTTGAAGTTTTGGAGTTTGAATTGCTGAGTTCTCTTCAACCACCAAATCAGAACAGAAAGAAGATATATTGTGGCTTGTTACCATTTATATTGGGGAAGCCGCCAGTTCTCCGAAAACATTGTGTGGCAAAGACCAACAAAGTACAGTCACGTGTGACCTTCATAGTTAATACAGGCATGTGCCACTTCGTTCTTCACCCGTGTGCGAAATCTCTAGCACGCCGCCAACGCGCTCCACTGTACTGTTTGGCACTTTATTTGGTCCACCTTCTGAGTTGGTCTTCTGATTGACTGCAAGCCCTTCATATCTGATCTATTTCGTGAACATGATGTCTTCGTATTGAATAACATAAAAAGAACCCTTTCCGGAGGTCAGTCACGTAATCAAGATCATGGCAACCCGATAGGTTACCTCAATCATTTTTGTGCACATAACGTCGTCAGTAGGTTCGGATGAGCATCGCTTCACGGGAACCCAATAACTTTGGTTTTCAAGTTGACCATCACTCACATTTGATCGCAGCGTTCGCATTCAGACAGACTTTGCAGCCAGCCTCTTTCGAAAAGAAGCACTAGATTCGAGTTTCGCTCTCATTAGAGCTCGTCAGTAGTGCATATCCTTGCCACGACCGGGATTTGAACTCCGGCCATTCCAATCATGAGGCAACCGTGTTAACCACTGCTCCACTGACCTCACATTAGGCACGACCGAATTATCAACTCTGAACGCTCAACCACTCTCGCTTGTGAGCAATGATCAGGTTGCCCGATCGTCTCGAGAGGAGACACAGTTTCTGCCTGTTAACTCCAATCGATAACCCCGCGATTAGGACTTCCGAGACAGGTCGAGATCACAGAACTCATTAAACCTGCAGGGCGATATTTTAGATTACTGATGAGTAGTCGGGGATTTGGTTCATTTTCAAGTTCGTGCGTACTTTGGTTTTCTATTTCACAACTGTACCTTGAATTGACTCAAAGTGTCAAATTGGTGACCTGTTGTCATGAGGTGTTCAGCAACGAAATAGTAGCAAGTCGTAATATATATCTCTTTTCTGAATAGGTGTTTGGGTGACCAGATTTTCCGACCAACGCCAACGGTAGATAAAGAAGACATTTTTCGGACGTCCACTATAATAAGTTGATCTAGACACAAATAATTCTCGTTTTAAAAGTGGACAGTGTACCAGATAAGCTCACTCTTATGGCTGAAAGTGAGTGCAGCCTGACAGAAATTCAATACCTATGAATGCAACGATGTAACCCCTGTTCAACATGCTTGTATGATTAGCAAGTTACGCACTGGTAACATATCAAGATGTGCTGTGATACATGGAGCGCTAGTATACTTTGCAGTATGTATCACTGGTAAAAATATGGCTGTTGTGAAAAATCGAGCTGAAACGTGTAGCGAACTACCAAAGCACGAGAAGCAATTAGCGTCAATATTTATTTTTTTAGAGCAGCTTCACTAACGGCCGCAGCATCAAGCTCTGTGGGCCTAGACCTTATCCGGATCTCTGTAGAATTTTCCCTTGCCAAAGTTCATTTTTGTTGGTTCACCATTCAGTAACCATTGTTTATTCAACAATGTTTAACTTGTTTATATCCCACGCTCTTGAAATATGGCTCAAATAGACCTTTCTAGTTTGTATCAATAACTTATTGGCCAGGCTAGCTATCCAACATGCCAATAGAGAATGCGCCCACATATACTGCTTCTAATAGACCACTTGGGTTAAGTGATAAAAGACGCATTTTATACGTGGTTTTCTATCTTGCTATAATGTTTTATACACAGGGCAGTAAATGCCGAATATAGAAACAGCAAGTGTGATACATCCCTCAACGTATGCTAATCACAAAATTAAACATCGTCTGAGTGGGGATGATCACTAATAACTACACAAAGTAATAGACGGTTAAAGTGACGAGATAAAAACAAACGACTTCAATAAGCGAAACTTTTGTCAAGCTGATATACCTTGATAATATAAAACGAAGCTTTTGTTCCAGCCAATCGATTCGGTACACTGTTTGATTTATGCTCACTGTAAGAATGCAATTACCTTGGCAGGGAGTCCGATACTACTGCTTAAATACACTTTGGTCACCGAACAAGTTTATCATGTATAGCTGAAGGGAGCACTCTTAGAGTGAGATCACTACAACCAGCGTCAACGTGTGTGGATTATCGGCTACATAGTCCTTGTGTGGGAACGGAGACAGCCTATCGGCGTACACCTATCCACTGATAAAGAATTTGATGACATGATATTACATTTGCTGAGGCTGACAGACCCAAGCTTCCGGAAAAACTGTTTCTACAAAAAGAGCGATGAAAACCCCACTAACCATTAACAACAAAACTTCAAATATTTGAAACACTGTTTGTATGACTGTAAATATATGCGTCATTGAAAAATTGTGATCGCCCATTTAATGAATAAACCGACAGCAATCATTCAGTTTTCAAATCTCACTAAACAATATGTGTAGCTACCTTTGCATCACTTTTGACCGTTTTTTGTCTGTGCACATGTACATATATCTCCATGTATTTAAGCTTACCGTATAAGAAACCGGAGATGAACATTTGCCTACCATGCTCTGGGAAATTAGTGTCAGGTCATGACAAGTCAATTACTTGCTTGTTGCACCTTTGAAGGTAAGCATCCAGCTTTCTAAAAACATAGTAAACAATGATGTTATTGATTCACCTTCAATGACAGTTCGTTGCCAATGCTTCCTAAAACAACCCGGCACTATTCCGAAAAAACTTTATCAGTAGAGTCAAAAACGTTGATTCGCAAGATTTATAAAATGTTAGATTCCTGCATATAATAGAGAAAACGAGATTGTAAAATAGAAAACTGGAACAAAACGTGAAACTGAACGCACGCAGGAGACACGCGGTGGAGCTATTTGTTAATCATTCATCAGCATTCTCACCATATCAGTGTTAATCTTATGAGTGATCCTTTCTGCACACAAGGAATTGGACACCAACGTCCCAGATCGAATGCCTCAACATGTCGCGAAAACTGGGGTTTATCTGTTGCGTAAACAAGTTTGAATATCTGTACCGAACCCACTCGGTAATGACGCTCCAAGAGGTGGCTACCGGCCGTTAAGCAGCTGGTCCTTGTGATGCTTGGTGTGTGCACACATAAGTGTCAGCTTGAATCTGTGGCACCTACTTTCCCACCCATTCTGTTAGGCGTTCCAGAATCCGAAATTTCAAATGCCGCTCCGCTAAGCCAACGTAGTCGACCTGGTAGCTACCAGAAAGTCGGTAAACGGTGTGGGATCTAGAAATTGAAGGCATATGAAGTTTTAAATGTGTTACTTCAACCCGTTTTGTGGTGTAACCCGATACCATCTATATAGCACCACAAGTCAGTAGTGTAACAGCCTTTAGTCGACTTTGTTAGGGCGTAATCGTATCGTCTCCTTTGAACAGCAGTTGCAAAGAGGCTTTCACCTTTGATTCTCCCTTCACCATTTGCTCGCTAAGTTTTTCTCATGTTCTGCAATACATGCTCCGTAATACACACCGTAATTAGCTTGGCTACTATTCGTGTACATTTAAACATTTGGCTTGCAAAGGCTATAATAAAACCGTGTGAAGCGGAGAAGTACAAAACTATGTGCAACGTCGGGGCAAACATAGAGTTGCAACATGATCTTGTTCAGGGTGTGAACGTACATTTGTGAAGGTTGGACTGAATTAGATGACTGGAACTCCAGAGCGTTTGTTGGGACAAGCAAACGGAATAAACAGAGTGGACTGTAGACGTAACTATGATATGGCATTAATAACGGTTTCACGTGTGGAGGATGAAACGCAACGCCTCACGATTTAAGTAAAATACCGTCACTTTGCTGCTCCACTTGGTAGTCAGATGTTTGACTGACTGATATGGGAAAGACGGCACTTATCCAGTTCGATTCAAGCATAAATTATACCCATAAGCTTTTCTTTATAGAAAAAATGGTGAAATATTAGTGCATGTAGATGTACATAACAATTTAAAACGTGCATTAGTGCAGTTAGTCAATCTAAGAATAATAATCGACATGAAACAATGAACTCAGTTCAGTCTCGCTGCCATTGACAAATGGTTATTAGAGACATTTTGCATTATTTCTGTTCATTTGGTTTAAACTGTACTCCGCCCTCATACGAGAACTAAAAGAATTATATTGCCTCACAATCATTGTGCGCATAATACTTTGCATACGTATCTGTCAGTCGCTCAGATTATTTTTATCACAAATAATGTCAACGCAATTAGCTTGTTTTTTCGTTTCAGATGGTTGTATGGTTACAGTCCCTTTGTCGACTCATTCCAGAGTACTGGATATTGAACTATATGAAACTCACCCAATAAGTATTTACCAGTAATGATCCTTCCCTGTTTAGCCTTTGCCTAGTCAGACTCATAGTTTAGTTTAATAGCATCTAGATTGCCAGTGATGTCAGTTTTTCTTTTATGGAGCCTTGGAATATCTACACGAGAGGTCACCAAACTTTGGCTAGCGGTTGGATGCAGGTGGTCTAGGGTTAGTCGGTTACCGTGATTTGTGCGTAACAATGTTTCTTAATTTCACGAAGATGAACTTAACATAATGGAACCCTTTTTCCGCAAAATAATGTTGTAGAATAAATAGATGAAGAAATGTACAAAATTTGCTACTAAACGAATTCTATTACGACTTTCCAGTTGCACAGTCGACAACAATGCATCAAAACGAAATGATCGTTTCAGATAAGTCTTCAGTTCAATGAGCTCTGTCGTATTCGTCTGTGCCTACAACCTCATGAATATTTTGGCGTCGCACAGTAATAAAAACCATGCCATATTCCTTGGGTTACCGTTTACCCATGTTCGTTGTGGTCCTTCGACCCTTACGGTCGCCACAAATTGATTAGAGCCGCTTGACTCACATGACCTTAAGTTTGTCGTTCAATGTGATCTGCACACATCGTTTTAGTTTTTCTCCGAGTAGTTGTTTGTAAACTCGAGAAGAGCTTTTCCTAACTGACGAAAACATCAAAAGTTATTCTCTCTGGATGAAAATACCAGGTATGGGGCAAACAAACAAAGCATGTTGTGCGAGGTAAAACCTAGAATTAGTGTACGTATTATCAGGTGTGCACCATGGAACACATTTTGGCAAAACCGACTGGATACTCTCAAGGTAAGTCACAAATGACACCGATATATTCTTCCTCTTTTGATCAGGAGAGATGGTATTGATGAATGACCGCTGTTCCATTAACTGTTTCCTAGCGTATAACAGTAACCAGAATTCATCAACCATATTAACGCTTTGAGAGAATCTACATTATTTTGACTTATCAAAATATCTAGAGCGTTCGCAATTGTGATGGTTTGTGCATTGGCTGATTAGTACATAACTAACCGCCAGCATGCACCGGAGTTTTAAGTCCACACTCTTCAACCTGGATGTTTTAAATAAGCCATTTTATCCTAACCAAACATGCTACTCCGACAAGTCACTATATATATGGGGTAGGCGATTACAAAGACAATATCTAGTCAGAAAGATTTGAGAGTATAGGACAACTAACTGTTTGCAAACCAGTTTAATCATTAATTAAACAGTGTTTTTGTGCGAATATATGCTAAGGTTGAAAAATTTCTCCATGTGTCATTTCAACCAACTATTCCATCACTCAATGTAGCAACGAGAATGGTAGATGGTATTGAACTGTTTGTAATAAAACGTGTTTTGGGTTGATCCTTGGGGTGAGCGAAAATTCATCTACGATTTTTCCCAATTGAGTTTATTTTCAGGCGTTATGTTCATTAAATGAAAGCCCTTCTCTAGATACTCTTTTGCAATCTAGGTTTCAGTAGATCATTTGTATTAATCAGATCTTCAGCGTATTTTTCGGTGAAAGAACATTCTGCAACGTCAAACCATTTGTTTACTGTCTACCGTAAGAAGTTTATCTGTTTATCTTATGCATAAGGCACGTTGAAAACAACAAAAGTCGGTCAAGAAAGCTTCGATTAACCGTTGATCATAACAAAATCAGAAGATTCTGCAGCCCTGAGACGGCGAATAACATTTTTCCCTAACCCCACTTAATGCGTTCACTATCAAATGTTTAATAATCCACCTAAGTTAACCTACCAGGACATACCGAACCTCATAAATGAGTAAAGCTTCAATTATGAAAACGAAAAACCCCAATCTCAACATCAAAAGTGCTGTTTGGCTAATATCTGCACCATACTTGGTTCCATTCTGCTTGAAAATTGCCGACTGATGTCATTGATCTTTGTTTTTTAACGATCCTTGCTCTTTTGTTTTCGCTGATTGAGTAGTCAAAACGCAGGTTAAATGAAGTGCATTTCAGGTTGCTGACTAATCAATACATGTCTACCAGGGAGCCGTTTATGGACACTTTCACGAAATGTACAAATGCTGGTGGTAAACCTAAAGCTTTGCTGAAGTGATATCCTTATACAAACCTTTTTCAAAAACGAAAAACTGAACAGTACGCAATTTTCATTCTGCACCATTTTGAAAAAACAAATCATATTTTGGGAGAAGCCCGTCAACGTTAGTAAAATCTATGGAAGGTCTTCACGCGTTTCAGATTCACAGCTTTTCAATTTTTGCTAACTAGATGTTTTTCAACTTAAGGGTAATATGTGTAGCTCCATGTATGTCAAACGGTCACTCAAAATTGTTTCGAATTGTGACCTATTCTATAATTAATCACACCGGAGTCAGCAGCCTTCAAACGTCCATTGTCGTATATTATACGGAACATGTTAACAACGGATTATCAAACAAACCATCATGTCTTGCCGTTGTTTTTCAAATAATATAAAGTTATTTAAACATGGGGACAATGCAGTCTGCAAAAACAGGTGCTAGCAGTAAATACCATTCTCTACTGTATACATAAAACTATCCACTAACCTAATCAAGATATCTCTGTAAGATTTCGAAACACTATTCGTTGATCCTTGTTCTAAGTTCTTTCCAAAAAAACCTCATACTCATTTGCATTTTGAGAGGTGACTATTTTTCCGTGTTTCAGTTAGCAGAGAAAACGTACGACCTCCAGTAATATCACTACGTACAACTTGCATAAGATTTTATCACAATCTTGAATGCTCAGTGGACGTTTCAGCAGGATGTACGGCTGTATTCTGAGCTTACGAGTGCTATACTCTACAAGAAAGTTGTTTCCGCTACTCAACATCATCATCACAATCGGTACTTATAATGAAATAATAAAAAACACTTTTTTATAAGTATTTGAAGTTTACTGATGAGTAGTCGGGGATTTGGCTTATTTTCAAGTTGAACATCACTCACATTTGATCGCAGCGTTCACATTCAGATAGACTCTCCAGCCAGCCTCTTTCGAAAAGAAGCACTAGACTCGAGTTTCGCTCTCATTAGAGTTTCTAAGTGTCCTTTCACATGAAACTATCGGACAGCCTTTGATAGGTTTTGCACTCAACATTGATATGTACTCAATTTGTCTTGATTTTCAACAAGGGTAAATATATTAAAGTTCATGTTTTAACGTATCCTTTAGTGAAATTAGTTGACAGCTTAATTTACACCTGTTTTTAAATCACGAAGACTGTCTGCAGATCAATACAAAGCGTGTGTTCTGCGAAAGCAAACATTCGTGAATCTTGAGTAGTACCACAACCAAACACAATGTCATGAGGTTGTACGATGTTCTTGAGAAACAGGTTAACAGTAAAGTCTCGAGGGTTAGACAGTGTATCACCATATAGGTAACCGTCATTTTCTGCCAGGTGCCATTTGCTACCACGAATTTCAAACCCCATCGTGTCATTAGTTCCGTAAACGAACGAATTATACACCCACATCTATGTGATAAAAAGCTGCAGAATGGCAATCCGTTCAGATGTACTGCGTTGCACTAAACGTCGCTTGGACGGAAATCCTACTGCAAACAGATCATTATCCGCGATCAACAATGGTCGACTCTCGCCAGTATACGATTTTATTCAGTGGAAAGTAGCCAAGTTTGTAAGCCACTGAACAATATAAATTTTACAAACCCCTATGATTTTGTTATTCTTCACAATTACAGTAACCCGAATCACAAATCACTTTCACTCTTAAGGACATTCGTTAGTATTGCACCCAAAGCGTCCTGTTCCCTCATTTATTGGAGACACTATTGTCTCAACTGTGAGATCACTATACTATGCTACGTTGTGATCAAGTCTTATTTCCTAGCTACTGCTAGGCAAGAGTTCGCGTATCATGCTGCTGTCTGAATGACGTTAGTTTTCGGCCAACTGCTGACACTCCTCTTTTTATTCTCAGATATTTGGGCAGTTAACTGGTAGGGTGAATTGTGCTTATCTCCAACTTTTGTGTTGCTAAAATTAATTATGGTTTAAAGGGAGTAGGATATAGGCAAGTGCGTTCCTATTTTGGTCTTTGGTACATTGTCCATGTCACCTTGGTAGACAGAAAAGCACCAACATTCCTGCTCGGTCTGTGAATGCACTACATGTCGAAGAATGAGTCGAATCCACCTTTGCTGAAATAAATAAATCTGTATCATACTGGACTAAAATGGTGTCAGAAAGAACAATTAAGTTCTCTGCACCACTTTGGCATAAACGCTGAAAAAGTTGATGCTTAACTGTGTACAGCTAGCACGTAACAGTTTGCTTTTTGTCGGTAAAGCCTTGATTATGCTTTAGTTTGGGCGATTTCTAGCACTGTCTGACAACAAGGATAGCGCAGTAAAACAAGCCACTAAATCAATAGTTTTTTATTTCTTCTTTTAGTATCGGTTTCAAATTCGCGGAGGATTTCACTGAAACATCTCTGATTTGGTGGCGCTATGCGTAATTTTACTTGACGACACCCCAAAAATATATATAGCTTCTATCAGCGATAACAGTGTCTGATTAATGCGATAGTGTTCAGTTGGTAACAATCCACTGCATGACTACGTCGACCACTGTCGTCCTGTCTGGCAAGCGGTCGTTTCAGGGTCACCCGAGATACTCCTGAGAAATGCGCTGTTCACTAACATAAATGTAGTATTATGCAAGCAACAGAATCTCAGCGCAATGACCACGTGTGTGAATCTTTTGTAAGCTTCACAAAACTAGAACTAAATGTAGATACTCGAGAAGAATGCATGATTATTACCTAGAATAGCTCTGCAGTGGTTCGTCCAGACTCGTTTCAAATGCAATTAAATCTCACCTCACTTGGTTCATCGATCAAACCAGACTAAATGGTTTCCCTAGAATGTTCAAAAAGTTTTCCAAGCCCACTCTGGATTTGTCAGAGTATCCCTGATATCAGCAGCTGAGGCCATCGACATCAGACATTCTCACACTTCTGTGGGCACAGAAAGATGTGTTCCTTTTTCAAGGTCACTTAATCTCGAGTGACTTACGACCTAACAGGATGCAAACTACTGGTCGCCAATGTGACAGAAATGCGTCCAAAACAACCGCACGTGCTGCTTTCACCACCCGCCGTAAGCAGGATAGCCTTCAACGCGGTGGGTGTAGTAGAACTCACTCAGCAGTAAGGCGATTACTAACGTTTCCAACTTTGTTTACATTTACAATCAGGACAACTGTGTTAACTCAACTTCCTGAAAGTAACGTGCTCTTTTCATTCACAAGGCTGGTTGGCAGAGGTGAACTAAACACAGTAGATTTCACAATAAGTTTGCGTGTATTTTTGAAGATGAATGCTATGGTCGACAGTAGTTAAGTCCCAGCAGTTCACAGTATTTTGGAGATTGCTCAAAACCCACACGTTCATACACTTTAGGAGTATTTTCCTTCCCGCGTTTTTGCTGCAGTTTCTACTGTTGTCATTGTGTACTTATGTCGACCCTCGGAGGCAATCCTACTTGCGTCTGGGAAAGTTACTTCAATAATCTCAGTGACGCGTGTGTCAGGTTTTATTTTTCGTGAAGTAATCGTTTTTATCTGGCAACTTTGAAAGCTTGGTGAGGATAATAGAGGCAACTGTTCGCAAAACCAACCTTCAAGACATCCGTAAGGGACACGTTGGTTTCTATGATTTGGATTTTGTTCGTACATGTTTAAACACGTCGTATTTCCATAGAATTAACAACCAACTCCTCTAACAAAGAAGTTTCGTCCAACTCTTTTACTCTTCTTAGAAAGTACCAAACTGAATTTAAATTTCGGTGAACTTCCCATGAAGTAACGATGTCCACCAATGTACCACTGGACCTACCTTGAAGACATGTGGGTAGGGCCCAGCTTTTAAATATTAGAATGTTGGTGGAGTTTAGCATTTGGGTTGTTCTGATCCGTCAACGAGGTGTCGTAGTTGTTTGGTTGCAGCATTCTTCCGGCAATGCTTGGCAATTATTCAGCATACCCAGAAACAGGCCAAAAGAACACACAAAAATGCTACAAGAAAATCCCTGACCGGAGAAGTCTTTGAAATCGGAAGGCATATACGGTATCATTGGGCTACTTTTGTCTACTTACTTTAAACTCAGTGGTCGAAGCTATGAACAAATTAAGGGAACTTGAGTGGACCTACTCATTTCCAGATTCTATGCTGGGGCGGTCATGCAGAGGGTAGAGAATATCGCAACACCGACGATTAAGTCAAACCTGTGAATAAGATATATCGACGATGCATTCATAATCCCTTAAAGCTCAATGACGGAAGACACATAGGCTGCTCAACTAGGTTTTCAAAGACATCGAATTTACCATAACTTTGAAATGAGAACCAGCTGTTGTTCTTGGATGTATTAATTAACCGCAAACCTGAAGAAACAGTGGTAGTCTCAGTTTTCCGGAAAGAAACACACATGGACCAACCCCTCGGTTTTTATGGCAACCACGCGATTTGTCACACAAGGGGTTGCAGTTGACCTCTGCCTAAAAGAGCTGAAGCGCACTGCAGTATTGCAGAGCTCCGTTGAAGAAAAAAAGTAGATACACCGAGTATTTCTCCGTAACTCATACTCAAGAAATTTCCCTCCACAAAAAAATTTGTTGCACAAATAAAGAGGTTCAAGCTTTACGGAACCACCAAAGAAACGAAGTGTACTGCCGTACATCAACACCATATCAGAAATGACCGCAAGGCTTATGAGACCACATGGCATAACGCCAGCGCACTAGCCAGCAACCACATTACGAAGAGTAGTACTGAAGCCAAAGGACACCATCACTGTTGTTTGGTCTCCATCCAGCACGATCCAACTGGACACACACTCAACTTGAGTACCGCAAACTTCCTTACTCAGGCAAATACCGGACATGCAAGAGGATTTTGTGGAGGCTTGCTACATATCCGGATCAATAAACGAACACATCGGGCTGGATATTATGTGTGAACCAATACGAACCAAGAACATGAGCAGACATGAGTGCCGTCCCGATCAAATGACGGCGTACCGGAACGAGGTAACCTAAACAGAACAAACTGGTGATCAAAACGTGGCAGTGGATAAAGGAAGAAGAGACCCAGCCAGTCAGAAGATATATATTTACCAGGTCAAATTTCAACAGTATATTAAACTTCAGATCAACGGTTCAAGGGTTGCGAGGAATAATGACTCAAGAACCAGATCACATTTGGTACAAAAACTACCAACGTTAATTCGTACCACGGGTCAAAACAGCAGAAAGTGTTCAACCAGAATCCAGGTCGGGGAATCAACTAGCTTCTTACATAAGTGCAGTCTTCCACCACACTTTACCAAACCCCACCCTCAAACCTATGCGACGAAAAACCTACGATCTGATGACGTCACCCTGTTTGGTGACGAAACGTCTGTAACCTAAATACAAAGCTCGGGGAACATCTCAATAAATAAATCCTAAACCCGAGTGAAGAACAAAACTAACGCTGTTTAAAAATATTACAAACACTTAGCTTGGCTCATCGCTTCGATAAGAAATTCATATCGTCAGTTAATTCCGATCGATGACCTCAGGATTAAGGCTTATCATCAAGTTGCAATGGCAAAAATAATGAATTTTGATGTGGGTTGTTCCCATTACTGATAATTGCTTAATGTCGACGTAATGGGAGAGTGGTCAGCAAGAGTGACTGGTGATATCGTGGCCGGAGTTGATATTCCTTCCTCGGCAAGGATTTATACCAAAGACGGGGTCTAACGTGAGTAAACCCTGAGTTAAGTAGTGCATTTTGAAAGGGGAATGAGGAATCCGCGTGGATTTGGCAGCTGCTAGAAGCGTGAAGTTTCTTAATCTATGCTCACATCGACTTATGAAACATGTTTAAGGAATGTAGTCGTAGACGTTGATTACGCTCCCTCGTGATCATTGGGATTCTAAACTGCCGAACGTGACGATAATTCGCTTGCGCGACATTTTGTCATTGTTAGCTTAGGGTTTGTAATAAGTTTCAACCGGGTAATCAAAATCCTCACTTCTGTATTACCAAGGTAGTCATATCATTATGAAGTGGTTTTCTTTCACCCAAGTGAATCATGTGCTTATTCACGTGTGAGCATATCTATTCATCAAGCCAGGTTTGTTTTTAACCAACCTCCTAAATGGGCCACGTGGTATAAAAAATATCACGTCCATTTTTCATCAAACATCCGAAGATATCTTTGATTAATTTTCGGAATGGGCAACTGCTGTGCGATAAGCCAACATGTACTGCAGTGTTGTGGTTGTAAGGTCTATTCAGACGAAGTTTAGCTGTGTAGTTAAGTTGAACACAAAATGTTCTTTTTTTTAGAAAACCAGATCTTCTCCTTCCTATCTGTTTACACTTCATTGCCTGAAGTGAAGCACTGGTTTTACGGTGTTATTACGACATTAAAACATGTGGTAATGAGGTTCTACTAGGCTTTCTTTCGTTATAATGTGTAAGCAAGTTACTTTAACGGATGCTTATTTTAACATATGCATACGTAGAATTCATAGGAGTGTCAACGATTGAGTGGATTGGAAACTTCATTCATGAGTTCCACGCGTTGTCAAACTGCCTCTTTTGAGTGAAATAGAGAGACAGCAATGGTTGCGTCGAATTGGATTGGGACGTCAGTCACTGAGAGGATGCCAACAACGAAAACATTGGGGGAAAGTCTATCAGACATATAGCAAACAGAACTCACTACGCGGAGAACAACAGCTGACTAGAGGCAATCGTAGAAATTAAGGGACAGCTTCAGTCGGCCCAAGCTCTCTGTCTATGCCTGAAATTATCAATAAATTACGCTGTCATGGCAGACTTTGGTGGGGTTTCCAAGAGTGGGCACGCCCTGAGGACTGCATTATTTTCAGGCGGTTCATTTGATGTTGCAACATCAGCAAGTTTTTGCTGTGAAAGTGATTCTCGTCGAACACAAACAAACCTAACAACCGGTAGTGTGTTGGACAGATTCTACGATTTGATGAGATGAAATCAGCGTATACGAACACAGAAAATGAACCAGCTTATTCCCCAAATGAAATCCTCTCAGGCGCAACAGTTGCTAATATATCAAGTTTTTTCAAGAGTGACAGGCTGATTTGGTGCTGCCATTTCTGAGACAAACAACCAGGTTGGAGAGAAAAAATATGACTGGAGAAATGAAACATGCCCAAGGAAACGTAGTGCAAAGAAGGTGTAGAAAACAAGCTCGTTTTCTGTGTTCTTCATTGCTAAGCTAAATACATCACAATCACGTTGATTAACTGTGATAAAAGGTAGCTTGACGGAAGGAAATTTTTGTTAAACATCTCAGCACGCTCGTATCTTTTTATGGTGTAGTGGAGTTAAACAGTATACGGAAACTCAGGTGTGAATAGGAAGTCGAAATCTGATGAAGAGGAAAACAAATAACTCACAATAGTTCGTGGAGGCACGTTGGTTTAGTGTTCCACTACATCAAATGGGGATTCTCACTGATACTACTTGTCGTGTCTCCCCCCCCCCTAGATAGTCTCGATGTCACGACCGAGATCATTCCAGCGACAGATAAATAAATTTGCCGAACTAAACGGTTGATTCCGTCGAATTCTAACTCTTCCAAAGATTTGTACGCCATCGACCCTGAACGCGAACAAAAAGCAGAACTCGCGAACTTGGGAGTGCAATATTTAAATTATTGATCACTCTGTGTATCGATTAATCTCGTTCAAACATCATGTGTACATGCGAGGTTGAAGAAGATGAAAAGGCATGAATAACAATAAAAAAACATGAAATAGTAGAAAATAGTGTACAAAACGCTAAAGTACTCCCCCACTAGAGCGTTTGTGGGTTGAAAACACGATGAAAGAATGGCAGTGAGGAGAAAACAAACCAAACGCTCGATGGTCATATCATATACTGTTATATGTTAGATGTTTCGGCCAGTGTACATATCGCCCTTCACGTGTGGTCCGTTGTTCAGGGGAATAAGGGGGATGAGCTTCAGGGGAGTGTAATACTGTTGGGGGATGGAGACAGGTTGCTCTCAGTCAACGTCCGTTCAGGTGGGTCAACATCTTGTTCTGTGTAGTCACTCTGGACATTGTGGAACAATTGGTTCCCTCGAGCAGTTTGAACAAAGCAGATAGAACATGAAAACTGGTAGGTGCAAGCATTTCGTATTGACTCATCAGTACCAAACTTACAATAACATGGGTGGACTTTTTTAAAACAATCGATTTGGGGGTGGATAATCAATAAACGAGTTAGGATAAGACATTAAG
>QNGE01000042.1:157043-191545 GCA_008508345.1 Paragonimus westermani | reverse complement strand
GAGGTTGAAGAAGATGAAAAGGCATGAATAACAATTAAAAGAAATGAAGTATAAAATAGTGTACAAGACGATACAATGGTTTATTTACGTGACACAACGCTTCACTCTACTGAACAGAGACAACAACTGAGGCGCTGATTTTGATTACGCAATATGTTCAATCCTGGCAAGGAGACAGATTTGCGAACCATTCAGCGTTCTGAAGGAGCGTTTTTTGATCACAGTTTTCGTATCCAAATGAACCCTCCAGCCAATCTGTTTCAAAAAGCAGTATTAGACCATCCCGAGCGCAAACTAGAGGGGACAGTATGCAACTTGCGATGGTTTCTCGGATTACCAACAAGCAACCATCGGTCTGCTTTGATTTTAACCAAAGACCCGATGGACAGGGTGGAAAAAGCCTGTGATATTGACTGAATATTTGGACTTCATCGAGTGTGCACCGATCGAAGTGGTGTATACTGTATGAAGTATATTTTAAATGCCATATTTCATAAGGACATTACTTATGTCCTTCGTGTCAACAGCTAGGTGTTTATCAGGATTTAGTTAATACTATATCACCTAATGATTATGAGCTTCGGCGAACTTGATAGCTAATATTTGGTAAAGTAATAACTCCGAACACGTGGGAAAACAATGATAAAGCATAGCTACAGACACATTTTACGTAAAGTTGAAGTCCGTCAAATTAGTCCAGTCAGTTTTCTACATGAATAAGCGAACAAAATACAGAAGGATGATACTCGTCATACTTACAATATATCAAAACAAATTAGGGTGTCGACCACTCTTCTCCGCACAACTTTTAGTTCAGTCGATGCGCTAGCATATGTGGAGTAAATCACTAGTTTCTACTAGGGCTCCGAGAGTTAACTGGAGATAACCCACCGATTCACTTTGTCCAACGAGCTGAAAACAAAATGTCAGACTGAGCAAACAACTAAGTGCCGAAATCAGCAGACGAGGAAACATATGTTTGTAGATAAGTGCTCAGAAAACAATCATGATCTTTTAGAATCATCCGCGTCCCAGATGTTATCACAACTACAGATAATAACGGAACTGTCAAACAACTATACTGAATATATTATTGGTACAGTTTGAAAGTATGCAATTTTCTCAGAGATTATAGTTAAGCATATTTCCTCTACGTTCGTTTTCTGCATTTCGGTTGCTTTAAAATAAAGCTAAAATGACTGGGGAAGATAGACAGGTTTTTTCGGAAATGGCATCGTAATTGCAACTGAACAGTAAAGATTTTGGTTAAATACAATTCGATTATCACTCACACTTGCCGATAGCCATTTTCACTCCGAGCGAATAGACATAATCGACCATCAGTCTTTCAGCAGTGTGGCACAATATTTTACCTTGTTCGCTGACTGGCTATCCGTGAACTTGTACTTAGCCTGACCGACAAGTCCAAGAATATGTGGAATTAACCCACAATTTTAAGGGTTTGCATGAAAATTTGCGAGACAACGCAGCGTTTTACTACAGACTGCATCCTGGTAGCCACTGATTTTTTATTTGTACGCAGCTGCACGACTGGGACAGTTCAAACTCTGGTGCAAAAATTGATTTACTCGACAAAAAACGCGGTTGGTTTCTAGACAAAATAAATAGTGAACTAGTACGGTTGACACAGTCCCATTTCACCGTCTACACTAAAGCCTGAAAACTACTGGTTCAACAGAGATAAACGCTCTAGATAACGCACGGGACTTCACCGACTTAGACAACGACTTACCCAACAGGCGACACAAAGTCCTGTCGAGCAGGAATTCATGTATAGTGCGCGGCGCTGAACAAAAATTGACGCCAACTTGTGCTGCAAAATCGATGACTCATTTTGCTCTGAGATGTTCTCCGGAAATGGAACTGGCCGATCGAAGCGACATGTATTTGCATAAAATGTTTATAAGTTATACATAATCGTAACGAAGAAAATGTCTGGGGTTGGAATGATAGAAGTAAATTAGTCGAGAGTAATAAAATGTGTGAAAGAAACGAAAGTTGCACAAATCTCCAATAAAATCTTTTCTTCATTCAGCGCATCCAGCTTGATGTTTAAAACGTGCCCACCGTTTAAAAGTAGTTTAAACACAGAGATTGCATTTCAAAACTCGGTTGGTAAGCACAAGCATGTGTGTGGTTTCATTGCCCATGTGCACTAATACATCCGCAAAATTAGCCACGCGCTCCATTATTCTTCTTCAAATCGTGGTGAAAAGAATTTTTGTTGGTTATTTTTATAATATTATTAAAACCATGATTCACCACCAATCTGCTCTCCAGATAAGTATGACAAGGTTACTGTCTACAAAACACCTGACCCATGCGCCTAAACACAGTGTTGCCTTGCATAAAAGACGTCATTTAATTGATTCGTTGACTCGTTTCAGCTTCCTGCCGAGTACGTGTCACATGTGTTAGTGCAGCCTGGATGGTTGCCGTTAGTTTTGGTTGAATTTTCGATATATGAGTGCTCGCAAGCAAAACACCGTCTTTCTACATCCAGTAAGAAGAGCGTTGCGAGCAATCTCTCTAAATATATAGTTGTTATCTAACACTTCTAGGCAACGTGTTGCTACTATAATGGAAAACACGTTTAACATTAGTGAGTTGCAAACATCTGATTTACATACCCAACAAGTAACTATAATCAATAGCAATATACGGTTAAAGTGAGGCAAAGTTCAGCGCAATTTAACACACAAAACATGCTCGCAACACATCGTGAATTCTGAAGGAGTCTGATTACTTTTCCTCGCCTCTCTAGTTTTGTTTACTGATATCGTAGTCACTTCAGCAAAAGTTCACAGTTTTTCTCATGTCTGCAACCGAAAACGTGAAACTATTAACAAGCGCAATCTAGACCAAATAAATGAAACTACTTGGACGGCTGTACAGTATGAAAAGCACATGCACCGCAACTTCGTTAATCAGTCCTACAGAAGATGGATCTTATCAGGTCACAGTGTGCTGAGTGCCACATGCGGTCAACATGGTTGTCAGTGTCCTAGCAAATTTTTGTTTGTCTTAGAGCAAGCTATTAAATAGCTCCGTGGCGAGCAAACGATTCGTTCTATCGACAAACCCATCCAATACCAGTTTGCTGTGGTCACACAGTGAGAAAGTTTATCAGGTTTTATTCTTTCTTGTGAAATAAGTTCAAAGCATCTTTGCTTCATCCTACCGTTCCGTTGTTCTCCATTCTGCTTTGTTAGATAACCCGTGCTCCACACAACCCATAGTCGTATTCCATGTTTGTCTTATGGTACAATAAAGGCAACCTGGTGGTACGAACCTCATCCGATCTAATTAAACCGTAAAAATGTTGTTATTCACACGAAATATGGTGACGCATCTAGCCGAGGACTGATCTCAGCTAATCCAATACTTTCAGATGTGTTCAAAAGCAGCTATTGTCATTCACCACAATCTTACAACCGAATATTCACGGATAATTTATCCAGTTGTTTAAAACCCACAAACTTCATTTAGTTTATGCTCCCACCCTCACGTATTGAATGCCGAAAGCAAAGGTAGACCACTGGCGACTAATCATCAAATCATTTGACTGACCTAAACCAAAGCTATTTTACGTTCACTTTGACGATTATAACTGTGATTCACCGCACACTCTTCAAACTCAACCTTTGCGATAGTGCCGGATAAGCAGCGTTTGAAGAAGCGGTAAAATTGTACTTGCCTACGGATTAGAGATTGCTTAAAATTTGGCTTTGCGTCAGTGTGAGTAGAGACGATATCAGCAGTTAGTCCTGATAAAATTTATGGCGACTATCGCATGCTGAACTTAACATTGATCGATGGTGCTTAGTATGAATGCTCTGTAGAAGCCAAAAACAACTTTCACAAGAAACCTGCTGATGATAGCATGCCAAGGGAAATGAGGTGCCGGAGTGTGCGAGTTCTGTATCAACCGGTAAAAATGGTGGTATGAGAAAAAATTTTTAGGAAATCGGTTGCCGCCAGTTGTCAGCTTGCATCGTCTCACAAAATGCTAACTTAGTAATCTGACTAAAAAGTGAAACAAGCTATGCACAATCTACAACTTCAACATAACCAGTATTTTAAAAACTAAGTCATATTCGTAGTAAACCGTTCTGTGAGTTTTTTAGTGAGCGTGTGATAACAAAACAACATGCACATACGCAACATTCTGGAGATATCAATCAAACACAGCCTGTCTAGATAACGGCTTTCAAAAATCTTTCCAAATATGTTGGTTACTTATCACTTCTTCAATCTGTAGGCAGTAAGACGGACTTCTCCACATACGGTCTCCCCTTAATAAGTACCACCGAGAAACAACGCAACCATCGAGTTGTACGCTCAATTCTGGACTTTTTGATAATTTTCAGCAACCTGTGCATGAGTGAACTCAAGACTAGCCAATTTTGAGTACCAGCATATATTTGTGTTTACTGAACAGCACACAATCCTGCCTATCAGACATGCCGAAGGTTTTATACAGGTGTGAATCAAAAAACACTAGATAATTTTGCAAGTGTACAAAGGTTCCGGAGTTGTGATTAAAGATTGAGCCGAGTATATATCATGAATGCAGTCGCTATAAAATGATACTCATAATTCCGTCTAGGCAACTTGTTATACAAGACTTACTTGCCGGAACAGCGCATTAGCAAGATATTAAAAGCACTGAAGAAATTTTAACTCAACGGCGTCGTAAAAACAAAATTAGCTGCACTCTGAATACCGCTGGTTACACAATTATATGAGTTACTTGGATTCAACTTGGCTTATTGGAAAATTCAACTTGTTCAGCTAGAAGACTTCAGTGATTCGTGGAACTACGATGTAGAGACGATCTGATCGAGACTATCGGACAGTTCAGACCACATCAAAGTCTATGTTATCTGTATGAACATTGCTTTTTTTCATGAGTTTCTTCAAACTGGTCAGTGGATGAAATTTACCAATATAACGATTCAAAACATTTGAACATAGGACCATCTAGTCCCCAGTGAAAACACTTGAATAATGGGTGACAAATTCCACTTTTAAGGGAACGATTGTATACAAGTTGACAGTGGTGCCCAGTGCAGAGAAACTGGTCAAATTTTGGCCAACACTTTTGTCCCTCAACTAGAAGAGAAAGCAGATTTCGTTACTAGACGAGCACATGTTTATTCACGTTAAGCCAGCAATATCCCGCTGCGCAAAGATACCAACCAGATGAGTGCAAAAATACTTAACTAAACGAGTCAGCCGAATTTCATGAACAATAATACATCTTATCAAGAACATGTTGTTATCTGTCGTTACTGGTTATGCTCATTTAGCGTAATGACCATAGAGCCATTATATGGTATATGCACTGTGAACAAACTTAACCAAAATTACGCCCAATCTTTCGCTGGATTTAGGCCGATTCAATCAAAGTGCAGTTGGGCACGGACTCAGTTTCATCGTGTTATATCAATTTTTCGGGAGAAAATCTGACTAAAATGATGTGACCGATGAGACACACTTGAGAAAAGTGTAGGTGCAACATTTATTGCAAAAATTTCTATTGAAACCCTGAGAACAACGAAGTGCCCTACCTTCTACATTTAATCGTCTGGCTAGTCACGATAGAGTAAATATGGAAACAATAAGGATGTTTTATGAGAGAAAATCGGTTATTGGAGATTAGTAACAGTAAAGCAGTCTTCTATTCAACTCGTGAGATCCACTGACTACGAACTACAGGATTTCAGGATTATGTGAAATTAACTGATCTTGCGCTTTGCAACTGTTTTCACACCTGCAGTCTACGAAGTACATCTGCGAAGGTGGAGAAATTTAGGGGAGAAAAGCACTTCCCAACAGTTCTGAACGTCACTACCTGTCGTAGTTGGCCACGATTTAACAACAGCGAAATTGGTGAACTGTGCAAGGTTTCAGTTGACGTAAGTCAAACATCAGTCTCAAGTAACTGTAAGTTTTAGATTCTCATAAGACCTTCAACCAGCCGCTTTCAAAAGAATCAGCAGATACGATTTTCTCTTGTTAGAACTGGTCAGCTGGTCTTTTTCATGACCGGGATGTGAACCACGAGGAAACTTTTGATTCAGCGCTGTTGACTACTGGACCATCAACCTCACTTTAGGCACGACTGAATTATCACGTGCAAACGCTTCTTCACATTCGCGTGTGTATTGTTCAGGCTGCCCAATCGCATCGAGGGTAGATACATAAACTGTTTAGTTAAACTCAGTTGACCGTTCAAAGATTTATACTTGCCTCCGTGTTGAAATTATGGGAATCGTCGAACAAGTTGGCAAGTGATAGACTGGTAGCATAAGATTTGTTGTGCGATACATAAAATTGATCCTGACTAAGTCAAACAACAAAGCCCAGTTTCTGTCCATTGAACGCTGTTGTTGTCATACCGTCTACCTCAGACCGGAAAATGTGACATTCAACTAGTGTCGTCGATTGCTGGAAACACCCTCCCCGTGATAACACGTTAAACCTGCTAAAGGTTTTTTGAATACGTCACGCAATGGAAGGCTGAGAATTTGTCGGATTCGCAGTGACGGTAGTCATTAAAATGTAGCAGCCATTTCACGGATACATCGGGACTGCTTTGATGACTGTGGTGCATTCCCGCGTGCCTGTGCCTGTTGATTGTGTCGTTGTATCAGAATGTTGTCTCCATAAATAGTTGTGACGTATTTGATCCTAAATGAACTTGTTCTGTCTTCGTTTGTTTTACCCAGACTGCAATGTTCCGTATAAATATAACGTATTTGGCCTAGATTGTCCAAAGGTTAATCCCATGCAGTGTACTATGTACATGCTGATTTGCAAGTTGTGCTAAAAATTGTTCCTGAATTTTCACGCGAAAAAATCTTAGTCATATTTATTCATTTTGCAAACAATTCCTTTTTTAGTCCGAATACTAAAGTTGCCGTAAGAATGATCCGTGAAATTTATGCAATAGTCAACTTGCAATCAACACAAAACAGCAGGGAGGAAGACTTAAAGGAAGTGCAGAAAAGGCTGCTGTACGCAATTATTCTTCTGACATTTGACTGTTAAAAATATGAGCTTGGGTGGATTAAAACCAATAACAAGAGCAGCATCCTTAATAACCGTGAGCCCTCTGCCAATCGGAATAGAAAGCAGTGCATGAATTTCAGAAATTTAGTAATGATTTATCCGGTGAATTATTTGGTGGATTTCAAACATCTGGAGATTGGACGGTTAACGGTAAAGTTCTTAAATTGCCAGCATAGCTTCATGGCTCGGCTAGAGGAACTTTCGGCATGTAAGGGCATGCTATTTCTATGTCTGATGGTAATTCGCCGAAAACCCGAATTTTTGGCATTTAGTTCTCTATGAATTTGAAAAAACGCCTAACCACTCATAAATATCTAGAGTCAGTCGTTTTGATTGTACAGAACATGCTATTGATAGCTGATCAATAACACGGTGGCAAATCTGGGAATTTTTGTTTATCAGCGCCCATCTGCTCTGTAAAACATAATGCCCAGTTTTTTTATTCGCGTTTTTTTAACTGTACTATATCACAGGTTTCTAAGTGGAATGGTGCAAGATGGTGACCGGATGACTAATCTGAACTATACACCTTGTTTCCCTTAGGTGGAACTAGCAAACCCCAGGTCATATAGCAGTCCAACAGCTTAGCGTTAAGCGAAACAAAGGAAATTACGAAGACTGCAACGAAAACCTACTAGTTTCTCTGGGTGACCTACTTAAAAAACGTCCAGCGTACGTGGTTCATAAGAGGCCGTGTACAACTACTTGTTTGTGTAGCCGAATTAACGCTGTGGATTCGTACTATAGATGTTCCTCACCGTTTTAAAATTACTTCACGAGTTGGCGCGTTGATCTAAGCGATCCTCGTTTGTCATACCAGATGTAACGTTGCCAGTTGTGATATATAATTATGAAATTTGGTATGCCAGTTCTACAAAACCTGAAGTCCTTACCGTGTAATAGAATATCACCGGACTTAGAAACGGTTATTGTGGCAAGGCTGACATTATAGTTCTGGGTATTTTCCAAGCATACGGTCGCAATATTCATTTTCGTGTGCGCCGGCTGAACTTTTAGTATGATGTATAAGGTTTTACCTTATTCAACGGTAAATTCAACGATGCACAATCTGATTGAGAACCACTTAGTATTGCTGCCTTCGGTCATTTTGTTAGTATGGTGCACCGTTTGCATTCATGTTTGGTACATTAGAGTCCGCGTACTGAGCAACAAATTGCAGAAACTCATGAACGTTCAGTGCCAGTCGGTTACAGACATCAGGTGGTTGTTCAATATAACCGAATGTACGTACTAACTTCGTACTGTACGCATTGCATTTGTGAAAGTGAGGCCAACTACACGAATAATTTAACCGAGGCTGCAAACGGTCACTTTGGACGGTTTGAACCCTTCGTCAAATCGCAAAGTAGTTGCTAGAAAACTGTTACCTTTGCTTACAAGGTCAAACAATCTGATGGGAAAATCATTAGGAAATTGCAATATTCCATTACCGCTTGACAGTAAAATTACCGTATATTGCTACATTCTGGCTAAAGTCGGTTTACACATAACTACTGGTTTCCGATTAGTAACCACGTCAGCCATACATAAGGACATTTTCTTCGACCGAGCTACTTAACTATTAGATAGAATTCGGTTGTTTTTCACTGACAGATAATACATTCACACAGAGGGAAGTCTATACTGGAGAGAAGAAAGCAATAGGGGTAAAGCGAAATTGAAGTTAATTTGATCGGCCTACGTATCTGATGGATGATACGAGTCAACGACGCTGTGAAACAGACTGAAGTAACACCCGAAGTTAGCTACAATTTGTGCGTGGGCATCACCAATGAATCTGCTCGCAGTGGTTGTCGTTCAGAACAGAAATAACAGGTGATCGTTGAGCAATCAAGAATTCTGTGATTATGACGAGTAGGCTTAGAAAATCATCGAAAACAGAAATGTTGCGAAAGTTACTACAGTATGTAAATACCATATATAACAATATACTATGTAAGTTGACTTAAGTAGGACAGGTGGTGTTCCCAGTATACTGGCAAAATTTACGTTTTAGGAACATTTTTGTCAGGATCACCCAACGGCGGTGCTATAAACGAAACGAACACGTTTCCTGCGTTATAAAATGCGACATTTCAGGAGAAAATAGAGCTGGTCACCTTTTTCTAACAGATTTTCTAGATATCAGGTTTGGCAAATTTTATCATGAGGAACTTTAATGTAAAGCCACTAATAAATAATATTCATTACACGAATCCGCGAGTTGATAAACTTCATAACAAAATTTACTAAATACATGAAATTTTTAAAATCAGTCAGATTTTTCTATTTTTATTGAGAAACATCTCTGGTGAGAACTGAAATTGCATAAATGTCACAAACTTAACAAACCCTCTTTTCAATCATACGAATTGTAAAATCATGAACTCCCGTTAAAATTGCAGCCTGGTAAGTTGTTTCAACAATCGTCCATTCGGAAGCCAAAAGATGGGCACATACAGCGAAAATGACCTTATGCTAGTCAAATTTGAATGCTGTATGTAATTGACTGATGCGCTGCAACTAGGTTGTTTTCTAAAACTTCCTTCTAATAAATACTGTATCCATAACGAATATTCAAGGTAAAGCTTCTGTAGTAGGATACAAGCATACTCATGTGTTATAAACACTACAAATTCAGACACATGTCTCTCTGTTTACTCACCCATAGGTACCAATTCAATCTTTCAATCAACTTAAGAGAAACTAGACTTATTTTTCTTATCAAAAGATCCATGAATCACCGTCAGTCACTTACTTCTGTCTTGGAAAGGTTTAAAATGAACTATGGAATGATTAACGTTTGAGAAAACCAACCAAATAACATTCACAGGAAATATCACCGGCACGCCAGCTTTATTTTGCAAAAAGTTTGCGTAGACATTAACAAATAACTTAGTCTCGTTCGTTAATTGAAGTTTATGTCCATCAGCAGGATTGGGAGACAAAATATTGAGCAATTTTATTCACCGTTTCAAAAAAAACGTGAATTAGTTCATTCAGTGCAAAAAGCCGACTTTATCCACTATAAAATACGCAAAGCTTTATAGAGATTTTGTTTTGTTGGCCAAAGTTCGAACAGATTAACTACAGAATTATAAAAATTATGATGAGTACATATTAAGTGGATGTATCTGATGGATGTTATTGTTTCACAATACATGGATTTGTCAGCACATCCACCTGAGTCTTACCTAACCAATTTACAGACTACTGTGAGAGTAGTATTTCCTATAGTTACTTGATTACATTTTTAGCGGCAGAAGCTGAACACGATTATCCGTTGAAAGCAAATGAATATGGTAATCATGTGGAATAAATGACTTCGTATCAAAAACATATGATGTGAGACAATGATTTTTTGAATCGAATAAGTCATCTCATTTGTCAAAAAAATATTTCCCCGAAACACTTGATTTCTCAATTGGACGCGCGTTTGCTGGCTGCTCACCTTCATAGTTGTATAGTTTGCTACCTGGCTTCTACGAAATGCCCAGGTATTTAAGTCCACTTAGTCCTGTTTATCTAACATTCGCTTATGAGTTGACGACCATTGTTTCGAACTACGTCCGTCAAAGTGGAACTTTCGTCAATCGTCACTAGTCCCGCATGGCAATGTATGATTCACTGAATCCATTATACAGTTAATAAAAGACGAGAAAGATGCTATCTTCCCCTACAGCTTAGTCACTCTTAGGAAGCTTATCATGGAACAATTGAATGTATTTGAAAGCATACTGTTCTGGGCGCTGGTGATAGTGAGTATCGTTCGGTGGTTGACTACAAATATGCATCGGATAGTGAATGTTTACGGGAACGGAACAAAGCGCAGCAATTCGCCTAATTGCATTCCTGTACGGACTAGCTTCTAAAACGCTCACAGTCAAATCGCTGGAATGAAATTCTCGGTGGACCTAACAGAAACAGAAAAGAATGAAAAGTGTTCGTCAATTTTGAAGCATATTAAAGGAACATTTTTGGGGCTGACATCAGTCAAATTGATCTCACTATTAGCGTGTACTTAGCTGCACCCATGAAAATTCATTATAACGATCGCCATCAAACTGGCACCCCATGGCCGATTTATTTTATCCAATTTCATTCGTACGATGAAGATGACATGAACTAATATAACCTTCTTTGTTACCTTAACCAATGCAGCCGAACAGTTCGAGGTTAACTTTTTCTGTCCACGATACAAAGTATATACTAAATTTGCTAACCTCCCCCTCACGAAGGTTGATCTAGGACTAACAACCAAAGAGGTAAGCGCTTTGACATTTAACTGGGAAGTCAGTGACGAGATTCACCATCTAGATTTATCATATCTGATGTTTCTGTGCAATAACAAGACGTCATTTGATTCAGACATGAAAATAGTCGCCGCAAATCGTCGTGGTCATCAATTCGAATTTTTATGGCCATATTCAATCCGACTGGGCAATCCCTAGTTAACTGTGCCTCTTAGCACTAATGGAACAGGCCATATCCTAACGAACGCGTCCACCTTTAACGCAAGGACACAACCTGTTGGTAAGACGGCAAACTATTTCACACAGCACCATAACATTTAGATCCCTGGCCGGTCCCTACACATTATAGTATTCGTACCATTTCGTCAAGTTTTGTTATTCACCCTTGATTTCGGATGAATACTGTTTATCTTATTCAAATTAAGCACTCTGACTACTTAGTTCACTCCAAGTAATCCCCCCTCCCGGTATTAGACAACATCGACCTTGCGCTAAGAATTCTATGAAAACAACACTTTTTGAGGAGGATTGCGCTATGCAAACAAAAGTTTTGATTAATACGACACTGAGGAAATATCTATTTCTCCTTTCTTGAGAAAATTAAATTTGCATTATCCGACTGAGTTACCCTTTGAGGAGATAGCCACAATCCTGCTTGATGTCCGTGAAATGAAATCTGCTAACCTAAACAAGAGGATGGGTGAAAATATTTCTTAAATCTAAATTGTTCCCTTCAGTGATGGCAATTTTATGTACACGCTCAGCAAGATTCGGCAGTTATATTAAAACTCCCATTTATTCTGAAAGCCCCAAGGTTCTCTGTATTCATTCAGAAAACAATGTGAAAATATACGTGCATATCTAGTAGGAATTAAACCAAAATGTTCAATCTTCAGGCTACCGTAAAACTGCGGATCATTACCAATGCTGTTCGTGATGCTATTGTACGACAGACAGTATGTGTTGAACATAAATTTGGTAACCAGAACCACTCAAGTCATGAGTTCTCATTGCTTCAATAGTGTGGCGAGAAAAATTATCATTCTCTCATATATAATACAATGCACTTAATCAACACGTAGAACTGGTTTATGTCGCAGATAAGGCTACTGAAAAGCAGAATCACTGTTTTAAAGGTAACAATAGGTGCTTGTACCTTTGCTTCAAGGACTCCTGAATGATCCATTGATATAAACATTCTAGTGAGTACGAGATCAGCTGCCAAAATGAATCGTAGGCGAACTGGTAACTGCAAAAGTGGGGATCTACCATTTTGTAAAGGGGGATCTGGAGTTGAAGGTATCTGACTAGGTATACATGGTAAACGACAAAAAGTGAAATTCGCACCGTCACCTATGCAGTCTCACCTAGTCAGTGTAAAGTGCCAGTTAGGTTTTTCAAGCAGACTGGGTTTGTGCTCATCAAACGCAGATGTTCCCAACACCTGGATCGATCCACGAGTTCCACTGCAGCCTGCAGACTGATGTGACAGTTTTTCGTTCCTGCATTGGGATTTGCTGTCCTGCTTAATGGGGTATCAAGAACCACTGGCCAACCGCATTCAAAACCAAAAACGTGCACCTTGGGTGCATAGTGACGAAAGATGATTTCGACGTTTCATCATATGACATCCTACAGCCACACAAGTATGTGCAACAAATCGATATCTTAGAAATTTCCTACAACAGTCCTTTATACTCTTCCTTGGGAATAAACTAACTGCATGTTTTTGTTTACAAATTAACATGTTTATGTTTAGTTACGTTTCGTGTCTAACATAACATACCCATTGTGTAAAGCAAGCTTGTTTATTTCGTTGTCAAAGTACACACCCTTGATGATTATTGACTGTTTTCAAACAGGCAATTCAGTGATCGTTATGACAACTGCCTGTAATCAACATGATTATGGTTTACAACCGTGTTTTTAATAGCATACAACAGTTTATCGTACAAAACATTATACCGGTGCGATGCGGTCAATTTCAATTTCAGGCCTTACTACGAATTAAAAACAACCCAAAGACCGATGTTGTCTTGAACTGTACTCACAAAGATCTGACGAAAGCACTATCATCGTGATGGTAATATCTGTTCTTTAAAATAAAATTGTTTAAAGCTGAGAAAAATGAGCCTACCAAAATAAACAGAACGTTACAAAAGGAACTTTCAAGTAAAGTAGCGTATTCATTCTCAAAATAACTGTTCGATTACTTCTGTTCTATTGTTAAAGGTTTTTTAAACACTAGCAAATTTACTTTGGCTACTGAGAAGGTTGTTAATAAAGTTACTAAATACTTATTCCATAAAACACTAAATAAAGATTATTTGCAAATTTTCCTTCTGAATAAACTGATATGACAAATTTGAAAATATATGTAAAACACCCATAAAGGGGTGAAAAGTTAATCTCGCCAATATGTGGGTAAAAATATATAACAAAGCATTTCGATTTAACGGTATAGCTCTATTCACCAAGAAGAGGAAAGCACTATCGTTTTACGATGGACTTCTTCTGCAGTTTTCTGTTAAAATCACAAAAACTAAAAATTGTGATTTTTCTTGTGATATACTGATTTGAACGGAAAAATCTTTCGCTCATATAACCTCACTGACATGATGGGACAGAATGAGAATAACCAAAGGAGTTATTTACGCTAGCCGTGGCTGACCATAAATGCAGTAGAATTTGAACAAAATTGGTTTCCTAAACATTATTTACCAGGTTTCCTAAACACAATTTACCAGGTTTTCTACAAATCAAGGAGACTGAATGTGATATCTTTCTCAGCAGTGAACACAACATTATGACAAGTACGACTTGGTTGTTATCGTGGAAAAACATTTTTAAGCGATGGGTTGGAAATCAGTTTCTTTACATCTCGCGATTAGTTTTGTTAGATTCTAGGAAGCGTGCACGAAATAGGAGAAAAGGGTGGATTAGACCTCAACTTTGATAGCCTTACCAAAGTGACTCAATCGTAAGCGTGCATCTCGTATAATTAGTTTCGGTTCAGCTTTTAATTCAGTTGTAATGTTAAAATAACTACAAACAGATCGAAACTTTACACCGAACTTCTCCCGGTTATAAATTTGGCTTACCTCTTCTTATCGTCAACAGAGGTGTTCATATTCTGGTCAGGCAAATCCTAATGAGCTGACTAGACGAGTTGTTCGGGTTGAAATAAACTGCCCAGTTTATCTTACAGTTAAAAAGTCAATGTTTGACACTTTGTTTAACAGTTTCTGGTCACCGTCATAGTGAGTAAAAAGTTTGCGGTTCGTTACATGTGACGCTCTCACGAGTGCACAAGTCATGCCCAGCGAGTTGATGACTCACCACGGAAACGTTCTAACTGAATGGCACAAATTGTTCTGTTTGTCAAATGCAATTTTTCAGTCCACAGCTGCAAAACAGAAGTGCGGTTAATTAGATATTCTAAGCTATTTTATTACCGCCCTTAATAGCCGACACTAAAACAGAATCCGCGGGCATATTTCCTGCTGGAGTCACCTTTCAAGGTAACTTAGACACAGTCATTCGTGTGAATATTAGAATATACGCAAGTTATGGCTAGAGCGACATCGTGCAAGTTGAAATGGAAAGACCGATTTGTGAATTTGTGAATAACTTCCGAAAAATATAGACTCAGTCTCTTAAACGATTTAGCTGAGAATCGGTGACCAGTTTCTTGATTACAATAAATTCTGTAGTATAAGGAGACCTAGGATTACTGTTCAAGCTACGATTTGTAAACGATTCATCAACGTAAACGTGCTTGAGATAAAGTACGGATGTCTCACGTATGATGGAAGACAACCCACGTTCCATAGTTAACTTTAAGCACCTTCAAGAACCGTCGTGAAATTGGCAACTTCCCTGTTCGATTGAGTACTTCGGAAGTCTGATTTCTCGCGTAATCTCTTGGAAGCAATTTGGTTTGCCGTAACAATGTCCGGTGGGTCAAATGGATAGATGGCATAAAAGACAAATGCAAGCCGAATAGCAACAAAGTCGACTGTGTTTCAAATTTTCGTTAAAGTTTAATTCTGAACGAGCTTTATGGGTTCATTTACGACATATAACGCGTTTCCGGTGACTGCATCGATTAGTACAGTACATAAGTGATAATGATCTTCATTCCATCAAAATTCAAAAGCATAGCGAATAAACTCCACTTTGGTCAACCTGGTTGACGCGGGTCACAGAGTCAATATGGACGTCATATTCAAGCCGATCTAACTCGTCATATTTGTTCACACTAGCGATTTGAAATTTCGTGTCTTGGTTGCTGCCAAGAGATGATCAGAATCCGCCTGCGGAACCCTGATCTGTGTGCACAGAAGTCATCTGTTCAAACCAATAAAGTTACCGTAGCCTGTTGTTGTTGGAACCCCCAAATGACACTAGATTCACTGTGTATTAGGTTCCACACAATCATGAGTGGATAAACAGTTTCATACTTATTGTTATATTTGGTCATAGTCAACACCGAAAACGAGCTTGTTCACCAAGTTGCTCACTTTTGACGTAATCACCGTTGATCTCTAATTCTATGAGAAACAAGTTGAGTATAATATATAATATGGTAAAACTATCTAAAATGATCTAACGGTGAGCAGTATGATAAGTAAAAAGGGGTTGTCTCAGTTGAAATTCATTTCCGCAGACGATTGTCAAAATAACACAAATTTTCTGCCAGTTGTTATTGCATTAGATCACTTAGTTTCCGCTTATGCATAGGCTTCAAAGTGTGGGACTACGCAAGTTAGAAAACTATTACCTCTGATCATACCTAACTTATCAGTTCACCTGCAGTTTCAATGAAAACAAATTTGTGTGATGGACCAGAGGCTGCGTTAGCGGATAATGGACCACATATTTGCGTAGATGTTGAGATTGATGACGTAATAGTCCTAAGCATCTCAGTAGTTAAGTCAATGCCCATCGTCTACACTTGATAAACTCCGCTTAGACAATGCACTTTGATGACCAGACATTATTGACTTGCACAGAAGCTATATTATTCTAGTCGTACTGATTTATTATCTACGCACAATTGTTGTTGTTGCAGTCAGTATCAGTACCGTCGAAGTGACCTTGGTTTCACTTGTATGTGTAACGTCGACTTTCTCTTCTTGTATACAATGAATGAAGTCATTTATGTGACAGAGGAGGGTAAGCTCAACGTTAACACCTCGCAACTTTTGTTGCTTTGCTATGCTAGCAAACCAAACCCTGGAAACGTAAGTTCTAATAACTGTCAGTCTGTCCAACCAAACACATCAGTTTAGGGCATATACAGCTGACTACTGTAAACGTCTTCGTTGAGTAGCAAACTTTTATTGAAGCAATGTTATTGAAACCGCTCACCATTATTACGACAACTTATAGTATATATGTGATGAAACATTTCGAATTGATCACATTATGCTCCGCGAACTTTTTTCTGAAAAATTAGCAGCGTAATCTTTGTTACACTCAACTAATTACATATGTAATGCTAGTCATCTTATGCAACATTTGATTTCTCTACCATATTGTCTGCTTCAGTAAGCATCGAACAAGTTTGTCTTTTTAATGCACATCTTCATTAGATATTGGGTACGTTAAGTTTGTGTGAGTAGCCAGTGCGACGAAACGACATTGTAATTTTAATCACTTCATCCTGTAGTGAACGAGTAAAAACAACGGTAAGAAACGAACCTCAACATTCATATATCCCTGTCACTATATTATATCAGTCTGTTAAACACTTCTGCCGATAAACTTACGGAAAATTTTTGGTAAACTTTACACAGACTGACAGGTTTGCATGCACTATGCCCCTGTTTCCTTAACCCAAGTTGTGAAACTCGAGTGCTTAAAATAACCTGCGCTGCGTACGGAAGAATTTGCCCAACCCATTGAGTTTTAAGTGGTAGTGAGACTGATGTAGGTAGAACGCGTCTGTCTGGTGTTATTCATCAACCAAAGTCATAATGAAAACAAGGATTTGCCATCACTGCGATTAATGCATTCGTGTTGGGTGTAAGTATTAACAGCTTCGACATGGTATCGCTCAGCATTGGAAGACAGATCTTTATGAACCAGTCAGACTTGATCAAAACATGATATTCTGATTGTACGTACAACATGATAGCCGAGTCTTTTTCAAAGTTTTGAGGTCGATATTCGTCCTTTCGAATAAAGCGATTACCTCTAATGTTCACTAGTCCGTACCGCCAACCATTTGTTTCTTTCTACTATGTAAGCGGCATCGCAATCTCTGCATTGGATAGCATAAACGGAGTCCCCTGATATTTTGTGGGGAGTGAACTTTTAGGGTGCATCATCAGTCTTTGTGCGGTCTGAATGGCACACTCAAAGGGAATAGAGCGAATTTATTCAGTAAGTTGTTCGCAACACACTATTTGCACAGCACGACAATAATTTGGTCCATTTAGTCTACATGTGACTCATTTTGTTTCCAATAGAAGCTTTTTGATATTGGTTGGCAGCTAACAGTAGTTCAATTTGAGAAATCTACATTGTTCTAGAAAGTTCACTTGTACAAATCACATTAACTGTGTTGTTGAGTAATTGGTTCTCTATTCCCCTCGCACAAATTTGATGCGACTAACCAAACCTGAAACACTGATCACAATAAGTTGGTTTGGGATACATCTAGACCTTGAACCCCTTCTTATTATCCACTTCGTCAAGGTACTCAGAAAAATTAGATGAGCGCCCTTTGGACTCCGTTTTAAACATGGACACAATGCTGTTGTGTTTAGGTCAGGGAACTCTAAGGGTTGGTTGTAAGCGGTCCATTTCTTGAGTACGTGCGTGTCATGTACACACCGCTGCCGTGTTTGTGGAGGGCAGATAAACTAGTGTACAGTGTGTGCTTCTTGGTAACTCAAGAAGTGATTGGTTACTGTAGGTGTAATAGGGGAAAATATAGCTACCCCTCTAGCTTACTTGTACCAGTTTGTTAGGTGTTAAAAATAATTGACTGTGAACAAATTGCATTTAAGAATATAGTTGTAGAAAGCTGAAATTCAGTATGTAGTGAGAGTCATCATTTTATAACGCCTCTTTGAGGACACAAAAGCTGCGTTTTTGGTGCACTAGTGTATAGTGAGGTTACATCAGAACTAAGAGAGGTTTCGTGATAAAGCGATATCCCCTGTTCGAACCTGTTGAGGCAGTCGGTGGACTCATGAACTTTGTTTACCAGAGTATTCTGCAACGGTTTGTTTGTGGGACTGATGAACTTGACCAGCTTTTTAGCTGAACTGATGGTGTAGTCAACAACATCAATACTGCATATTTGTGCACATTTTACTAACCAGAGAATCCTTATGGGCGATTACTTTTAATGCCAGGGATGAACCGGGCGGACCATCCAGGAGTAGATTGCCCGCCTCCAACTAGGCCTTCCCCAGAATTGCTCTAGTCCATTGTCCAGTCAACCTTTCACCGTTTACAGCACTAGTGAGGAGGGCCATTGCAGGTGGTAGCAACGGACTTTCGTGATTAGCAATACTCATTGATGAAAGGTCTTGATTTTTCAACAGCCAAACCGCTAGGTTTATATGCTTGAGTCTACAGAATGCCCTGTAAACCCGGCGATCTATCTATGTTGTTTTACCGCTAATTTCAATAAAATACGTGATCAGCTTTTCACTATGTATCGGACTTCGGTTACTTTTCAAATACTGTGTACCCTATTCAAACTCGAATTTTTACGAAACAATATCGCACTTGGTTATTCTGTTGGTATTAACCGGCGAAATTCGTCATTTTTCTTTTCAGCCTGCAACATGATGTCTAATTTGTGTCTTTTAGTGCAACGATGAGAAGTGATTGTTCGATAAACGAATTCGTCTTCTTTCACATTTGTTTTTACTCGAAATCCCCTACATTAGAAGTGCCTGTAGATGTTCTCTTACACTGGCGTACATAATGATTTTTTCTTTAGGGAATTAGCAACATTATTCGTCCCTTGAAATAACAGACCAATAAAAGCATTTATGTAACCAGTAGTGTTGTCCTTGTTTTCATGAGCAATATGTAGTAGCGTAATTTTCAATCTTTCAATCTTGGGATGACTGCGAAAATCACCTGATGTTATTTGACAGCAATTAACATGAGGCTATCACCTTAGCACTCAGCAGACTGACTGATGGAAATAAAGCGCGTTTAAATACTCAGTAACTTTACAATATTCGACGTAATTACATAGCTGGTTAGGAACAACTTGTTAGTGAGACCGTCAAGGCAGCTATGATTAATAAAAGCCGGCCGCCGCTCAGAGGTCGCCGCAGCCTGTACATCTAAGTAATCATTTTGGTTAACTCTTGTCGAGCAGAAAAGAGTTCAATGGTTTTTCAGTCATTCCAGTGCTCATCACTGATGCACACTGTTATCGGTAGCGGTATCGATCACCCTGTGGCCCACCACTGAACAGTTTATTGCCCTACAAGCTGATTTTTGTAATTTCAGCTCGGAGTGAAATCTTAATTCCGATTAATTTTTCAGTCAGCTCCTTGCTACGGTCGGGAACAGCACACCAACGGCGCTTTCATGGAGAAATCATGTTGAAAATTGCACCGTTGACCTCGTATCATCATTTGTGAAAGCCCAGCCACATTCGCTTATGGGTAATGCCCAGATTACCTGATCGTGTAGAGAGTAGACAGTAACTGGCATGCGGTGTCCAGTTGATGACCTCGACATTAGGAATTCCAGGACAGATTGAATTGTCAGATCTCACTGGACACGTTAGGTGTTACTTTAGGTTACCGACGAATAGACAGGGCTTGGATATTAGAACAGCTGTACTCAGTAGACGTAAAGAGAAGGGGGAGTATGCCTTCAGCTTACATAACCCAGCCGCAGTTGAGAAATCGCAGCAGCATTTGTATTGAGATAAGTTATTCTGCTGGCCTTTTTCAAATGAAACAGTAAGCAATGTCTCTCAGTCATGACAAGGCGAATGAGTACTGCGCATCATTATCAGGATCGGTATGTCAAATCTGCGATACACTGAATTTCGTGGTGACCAAGCTGACCATTGTGCCACTGGCTTTAGGGTGGTTAGTATCACTTTTCACCAAGATATCACCTTCATATCAAAGTACCGTAGAGCTCAAAACGTTTTTGCTAGGTTAGTAGATCGGTAAGACTGATAAATCAAAATGACGTGGCAAGCGGTAGCAGCAAACTTCCTTTTCTTAAACTGTCCCAATAGACCGAGTCATTGTTGGCGATGGGCTGCACCAAGTGATTTTATTATGTCTGACATGCGCTGCACTTTACGGCGATAACCACGTTTGCAAATTTTAGCAGGGAAATTGCCACTAAGAAACTGAATTGAAATGTCTGCCCTGATTGTTTGCATGCATTTATGCTTCATATATATGCTCTCCAACATTGTCCAGTATATCTTTACAAGTATATCCACTGAAATCATGCAAATGTTTCTCCTACAAAAGTTAATCGTTTCTAATGGTGACAAAAAAAACTGTGCGACCAAACAGTGCAGATAGAGTGACCGCTAGCTTAACTTACAAAAACTGCTCAGTGTGACTTAAAAATGGGTCTAAATAGGCTATATTAATACGAACGGTTCTTAGCACTGCTGGAACGTACACGTATAATGAACTTTGCGCGATTTTCGCGGTAAAATGCATAATGGATAAGTTTTTCGCTCACTTCAGAATAAGTTCACTTATGAACTAACCAAGAAATGGAATTTAAGATACTGGAATGATTAGGAAGGTAAAATAAATAGTTAGGGGTCCGACCAAAGTTCACCATGCGTAAGCACAGAAAAATGTGCCCCAATAAATTAATAAGTAATTAATAATTAATTAATTACAACTTACGAAATAAACAAAAATTATTGAAGGTTGTATATGATCGGCATAATAAGGCACAGTTTATTTTTAACTATACGTTCACACCTACCGAGACGAGGTTGTGACACTAGCAATCACATTTACGTTTCTGTGGCTCATTATGCAGGCTGTATCGAAACTGAATGACAGGCGATGCTACTAAATTGTCTATTTCTAAACACAGTAAAACTCTAGACAGACAGTGCATAAGTTATGGAAAAATAACGTTTATGTCGTAAAGGATTATTGTCAAAAATATTTCATTGAATTGGACTGCAGCTTGCATATTCTACAGTGAAACGTACGTGACCAATCTGAACAAAATAACTAAACACAAGTTCTGCTGATAAGAACATGTGACAGTATTGCGTATTCAATCCTAAGTGCGAATTATGATCACGTAGGTGAGATTCACTATGGCCGGGCTTTATTGCTCCTAGTGCTTCTTGCAAACAGGGGATGAATGACAGTTTTTTGGGAAAACTTATCGACTTTCAGATGAGCTAGGTTGTTGTTAGGTCGTCCGTTTAGCAATAAAGTGTGTTGGACGTTAACGAAATCTAATAGCACATCAGCAACATTAATTTGTTGGCAAACACAATCACCACAGCCCATTAGCGAGCCTTTCATAAGTGTGATAGTGTACAGAATGGCACTTCAACCAACAAGATAAAGTACGGTAATTTTATTAATGAACTTAGTCACAGTCATCGGCATTCAAAAGAATGACAACATGGGGCCGCAATGTGTGTGTGGTATTTCTCTTAAATGGGCTGATCTAGCGAAGACTGATTGTGCGTGGCTAGTAGAAGATGCTGAGATATACCTAACGTCAAAAACACTGTACGATTATCTTGATGTGTCTTTAATGTAAGGTAGTTCCGTTTTGCAAAAAACAGTCCTAAACTCACGACATATTTTGCCATCATAACAAAACAGCACAGTTAATGTTTATAGTATATGATGAGTTGTGACAAGTGAGGGTTAGGGGCACCAATATTAGTAATCCTTGGTTAAATTAGAAAAAAAGAGATACAGTAAGCTGATCTTTGCTTGCCAAAGTTGCAGAAACTTAGCCTGTTAAAAAGGCAATTCAGTTAGGAAAACATCGTCGTGCAGTATGACTGTCTATGCTTAGGGAAGCAGAACAATCTAAGCAAACAAGTCCATCTACTGACTACCAACAGTTCAGTAAACTAAATGTAACTGATAAACGCTTTTAAGGTAAGAAAACAATAGAGGCATTATATAGCTCTGTGAAATGTTTGACACAGCACAATAAAAAAGACAGCCTCTTAATGATGGACATATTGAAGACATTGCTCCGACAAGCTGCTGGTATATTCTACTTCACGAAATTCCGTCCAATAGCACCGATTGATGAACCAACCGACTTAAACTTTCCTCGGAAAAACCTCTTTCGGACATTTGACCTGATCCACTAGACGTAATCATGGGGCAACCGGCTGGGTCTATCATACATTAATTATCTCTTATCGATGCGTCTGATTAACTCGATAAATAAATATGAGCAACAGTGGTTACGTGGGCGGATATGATTATTCCTTTGTGACCAGCGTTAGATTCATGGGGTAATAGTGGCATTACGGCAGGAACGTGACCGGAATCTTAGCCTTAGGAAGTATAAGCTTATTCAAAGATTCAAGTCTACGGTTTACTTTGGGACGAGGTTGAATGCAAAACACATTAATGCAGGAACTGTGATAACCTGTGAGTTCAGTTCGCTAAAGATCGTTTCGCTCCCCAACACCGGTTAAAAACATCATGCTTGAATAGTCAACCGTTTGTTAAAAAAGCAATCCTTTTGCTTTCAGTCGTAAAGCGCCTAGAAAAACGAACGGGGTGACTGGGTAAAATATGATCAACAGAACAATAAAGAACGAAGTGTTAATGTGCCCAGTTTTGCATGTCAACTTCCGGAGCAAAATTATCAAATTTTCTTTAAAAATACACAGCAACAAAATGTGACCAAACGAACGATACTAATTGCAATCGCCTACGTACTAATTAGGCAAACGGGTCGATGGGAAAGAAATTGATTGTATCAGTGTCTGCCCTGTCTAAGACGACCAACCGATGCTTTCTGATCAACGTTGCTTCATTAATCACTAGTTGTTTCTGGCCAAGAACGACCTAACTGGGTCAACGAGGTGACCGTTTGCCAGGGTGAAATTGAAGACAGATGAACACGGCTTCTTCGATTTAGTAACGGTAAACAGATCGTGCTTCTAGCATTGCAATCAGTGACCGTTTGCAAATATGCTCTGCTATATACTGATGCAAACAACTATCTGTTGAGTTTGTGCGGACGTCAGTGCAATAGCCATTGGACTGGTGCATCAACTGGGGGGAGGGTGCATCCTTGTATTGTGTTTCCTTGCGTTAGAGCGTCAAATTCTTGGTACCGAATCGAATGCGAAACCAAACACCTGGACGCGTGCGGTGCAACACTGCCATCAGTTTGGGACCCAAGCTGTTAAACTAGTGACCAGTGTTGCATTATATTCGCAGGAATATTCTGATAATGTCCAATTTGCAGCCGGAAATTTTGGTTTTTCTCTACAATAAAAAGCAAGTTTTACTTCTGGTTAACCCAGTTAGGTTGTTCTTGGCCAGAATCAACTAGTGATTAATGATGCAACGCTGATCAGAAAGCATTGGCTGGTCGTCTCAGGCAGGGCAGACGTTGATACAATCAATTTCTTTCCCATCGACCTGTTTGCCTAATTAGTACGTAGGCAATTGCAATTAGTATCGTTCGTTTGGTCACATTTTTTTGTTGTGTGTACTTTGAAATAACATTTGATAACTTTGCGCCGGCAACAGATGAGCTTGATCCAAAACTTCACCAGTCCACACGCACTGAATGGTTATCATAAACCGATTATTACAAACTAGAAGTGACCATCCCTTATTCTAAATAACTTTGTTTGATAATGTTTCGAATATACTTGAAGGGTAGCCCGGCATGTTGCATCTTTCTTTTGTGGGCTCCTTAGAATAGACTACGTTGTTGCTTGATTATTTGTGAGGAATGTCAGGATTCACTTATTCACCCACATACTGTCAAGTAAGTTGTAGACCCGTTGGTTGCCCACTAGGGCTCATCCTTCTAGAGGTTAATTTGGCTAAACATAATACAACCTCAACACGTTACAAGCGCTACTTTGGTATCACGTTAATATTCGATCGATTTGATTGAGAAATAGAACGCAATGTCAAGTCATGTTTGTTAAAAAAGCTTTTTGCTAGAAATCTGTGTGATGTGTTCAATAGTTGAACTTCAGTAGGTTGGTGTTAGTCGAAAGCAAAAGCACGCCAATGAATTCGCCATTAGAATGAAAAAGATGTATCGGTTTGCAGAGCAGTCTCAGAGCGATATTTAACCTCACTGTGTTGGTTCTACCATCTCACTGTTTTGCCGGAACGTCATTGGAGAATCACAGTAAATGAAAACCTTGTTTCCAGAAGTAAATAAATGTGAGAAAGGGAAATTTTCACATGTGGTGATGAGTCTACTGTTCTTTGAACGATAAGGTGATAACATTAGTTTTCCCAAAGAAACATTTAACCGAGCTAACTTTTGTTTCCACCTGGACACGGAGGTGTCCTGGACGTTCACTTCAATGGGAGAAACTCGTCCCTTCTACCTTACTTTGTGGTTACTAACTTATGTGCAACTTCGAGTAAGGTCGCGTCGACCGCAACGACAGATACTTGTGCTTCGGAAGAATAGGTACGCCTAATTCGGCGTATACATCTGGTCAGCGGACGAACACAAGTTGTTTGAAACTTTCAAGTAACTCAACATCCATTGTCGCTAATCACCCTTTGATCAGCTGTTTTATGGTATTAACTAAACGTGTGCATTCGAATTCCCGTCACATTTTTTGAAACAAACTGCTGGAACTTATTTTTAAACAACAGTTTTATGTCTTGCTGTTGTAATCAACTGTATTTTCCTCTAAGTGGATAAGTGGCAACTGACAGAAGTTGCTTGACTGGTACACAAAACGTGCGTTAACCAACTAATTACCTCTACAGAAACGTCACGTGGAACATACTTTATTCTTGTAGATCAACCCACATTACCAGTAGGTTTCATGAATGCAGTTGATTCGCTGTCTATGATTTCAAGTTTGAAGAAGGCAATAGCTCTTGTCAGTTATACAAGGTTTATGGCAAGAACAGTTGTTCATAACCAATTGTACACCATGTTATGACCAATTCATCAAGCAAGAATTTTCGGCTCTGCGCTGTTACTTTTGTATGTCAAGAAGATGATTTCATCCGGATTCAGATCATTATAGAACACAATAATTATCCATACAGTGCTTCGACAAGTTTTCTTCGCATGAACGAAAGTTTTGCCAAAACAGCTATCAATTTAGTCTATAATATTACGTTCACTACGAAAAGACCCATATATATCTTAATTTGTTTGATTTCAAAGTCACAGTATCACACCGGCCTAATCTGTACAGGTGCATTTACTTCCCCCTGCGAGCAAACAAGCCTGAAACGCAGTCGATATCTTCAACGTTGTTTTCAATGTGCTTTTAGTTATTGGTTCGAAATTTGTATGATATACCACTCCAAGTTTCAGGTGTATTGCAACGGAAGTATTGTTAACAGCGTTCATCAAGTGGGCCGGGTCGCAGCATTCCCGAATTGAAAACTGGGGTGGACGAAACGTGGATTGATATCAATGAATCATAACTTGGAGTTAACCTTGCTGCGTCAACTGACAGTGACCTTAACTCTGTGTATGAGAGTCTTCAAGTTTGTATTCCCTAAATGATTGTGGCGACTTGCTTCACAGTATTACGGGTGCTGATTAATCAAATCACCGTTAAAATAATAATCTGTAAACACAGGACAAAACAGCAACCTTGTCTTGCATACCAGTGTGGTCAGATACTTTGCACTTTGAGTTTGGCATGCGTTTACTCAGTGGAACGTGAATAGCACAATGTGCTAAGCAAGTTTTAATACAGTCTGTTTCAAGTACACCTAGTAGACTCCCTCATAAATATTGCATAGCAAATCATTCACCCCTAATACATACATCGAACTCCAATTGCACTCATTTCATTCACTCTGGGCTATGGCGATGAGGCGGTTTGTGGATGGTGTGCACCATGCCAACAGAGGATACGTAAACACGTACAACCGACAAAAACGCAAGTTAACGGTCAGTAAGGATAAAGAGGTGAGCATTCTTCTAGACACACTTCGGCACTTGGGTGTCAAAGAAACGGTTTACTGAACTGTACCGCCGATTAAAAATTACGCGAGTAACATCGCTGCACGGTTTCGGAAAATTCGACTGGGTAAACACTGAAGACAGAATGGGGCTGTTGCGTTCCACAATAAGCACACTGAGCAAGAAGAAATTATGCCTAAGGATAAGTCAATCTTTTGAGTGTTGCTACTCTTTTCCTGTCAGTTAGAAGATGTCTGATGTTGGAACGGATTGACAACGCGTCTTCCCCCTTATGTCTATGATACAGTGTCATCGAACCTAATATAGCCAACTTATTTGGGTGTGAATACGACTAACTGAGGTACGATGTTCTGGACACTCTTTTGTAGGTGCTATATCAACTGTAGATATTAGTAATAATCCCTTGCATGTCCTCCCGTGTAATGTTGTACAAAGAAACAAGCCTGAGAACAAACTCGTTTCCAGATTCTTTTTACAAATTGCAGTCACTTATGATTTCATCGTAAACATTGCACAGCTTACAAACATAGCTAACACATCTGGTTCTATTATCTACAGGACTTCCAGTAAAGTCGGCAAAGCTATGCAGATTGTTCTTCTAGTTAGCAATTGGAATGATGCAACGATCAATGACTTTTTTCACCGGGCAATGAACAGACGACAGTGTATTCATGGCTCATTAAGACTGACAATCTTGCTGAGTTGACTTGGTAGACATCGAATTCTAGAATGATAACCTCATAAAAACCCGCTGATTTCGCATTCCGAATTCGAACTGGGCAGCAAACATTGTGAGATTTCATGTTTCACACCACAATTTTCAGGTAAAGGTGAATATTCTTAAAAACCTTTGTGTTAACACCCGCATAGATAACAGCACTGTGAGCGCACGCTGGACGTATAAGACGATACGTTTGCCAGTACGCAAATTCTGGTAACACTTTATTGACAATAGCAACTCAACTTGCCTAAATTCATCCACGAGACGCACTACAAAGCAACATGCTAAAAGACCCGCTCTCTTTTCACAGGTGTCAAACAAAAGCTTCTCCACATTTAACATGACGTACCTATCTGTACCAGGAGTATTTCGTCTGAAAGGGCAAGTTGTTTCATAGAGACAGCCTCATTTTGCACCTCACTCATTCCTATTTCAGTACGTTTACCAATATTCATTTTATTGGTTATCATTCGCGGCCAGACAAATATCACCAAACCATGTCACAAACAGTTCGAACTGATCCCTGTCAGCTGACGCTTAGTCGTTAGCGAAACACAAGTGTAGATGGTGTCGATAGGTTTGGATGAACTGCGACATCCACTAAACCGCTCGTTAGCAAACTATTAAAACGCCACCCTCCAAACAGTATAACTGTCGTACACGATGGTCTATTTTTTGAGTAAAATATACAGACATATCAATGGAACAAAAGGCATTGTTTTCATGTCGGAGTAGCGAACACAACTCCCAAATTTTAACCACCTGTCCTACTTACATGTTCGTACATATCGAACTTGTTGATAACGTCATGTGCTAAATTATGCTCGAAAACTCCAACGATCTATCTTCAATTCTCCCCGCTTACCAACTTATCTTTCACTAAGTAATATGGCATTTGTTGTGCAAACCTTTAATCACACCGTGGAGAGTAGTTCAGTAAGTCTGATAAAGTCGATCGTACAAATAAAAAATGAACTGTGAATTCTCCAACCAAGCTAGGACATTCTTAAGTGAATAATGTACAAATGTCGGAATATTCTCCGATCATTGTTAAGCAGTACGTACCCATAACTTCATTGGCAAACAACATCACTGTCGAAGGTTCTCAATCTACGAAAAAAATTTGCCTTATTGTCACGTTTATTTCCAAACAACTGCAAGTTTATCTTCATTCCTGACAAACCACTTGAGTCAGTAGTCGGATTATGGAACAAATTCCATATATTACTTGAAGCGCGTCGTCTCCTTTAAGAAATTCCGTTACTTATGCAAAAAACGGTCAATTACTAATCCGAAGTAGGTAAACCTACTTGTAACGTATTGAGCAGCCATCACCTCTGCTTGTATAAGCTAAAAATTCAACAGACAATTCAAGTTCAAAGACCAGTTTTACCACCAAATTGACGGAGTTGCGACAGGGTCTCATTTAGGTCCACTACTGGCAGACATTTTCATGAGCAAACTTTAAAGTCAACGGCTAAACTGTGTCATCCAGAGTGTGTTTCCATGTGCAAGAGGTAAATGCCATTTTTGTTAAAGTGAACTCGGACCAAGATCTAAGGTAGAATGTACAAACATTCAGCCAAGCAGATAGTTCTATCGCACTCCTTCTTGAAACAGAATAGGATAACACATTCCATTTTCTAGAAGTAATTCTCAAAATGCAAACTACGATAAATTTTGCGGAGAGCAATTCATCGCAAGGTAACGTGAATTTAGTAGTACATACAGTTCAGTAGTTTTGTGATCCCACACAGAAACCTAAACCTATTCGATATCTTGCCGGCATAGCCTAGAAAATCTGATCTACAGAGACAATAGAACAAGAAGTGAAAACAATTGTCAGTGTATTAGGAGAACTGGCTATCCCGAACGCTTTATAACTAGAAACATGATCGCTATAAAATCATATGACCCGCTCGCTACGAAGAAAATGAATGTTCTTTTCATCTGTCTCCCGTTCAAGATTAATACCTTAACAGGAAGACAACCGTCGTCTGCACCACACCCTCGAATATACCTTCCCGATGGAGCCCCTGATTATTTTGTGTTTGAAAGACAAATTATCTATACTCAACCAATCCATTCTTTGCATTTCTTCTACTGCTGTTGTATGGCAGAATGCTCAGGTTGGACGACTGGGCGTCTGTCCAAGTGAGCCAAAAAGCATCACTCTTCCTGGCTTGGGACCGGTTTAATCGAATCCAACAACAGCGCAGATGTTGCGCACCTTGCCGATACGAGCCATCGCGTTGACCCAAATCAGACCTTTGGTATAGTTTACAAAACTCCGGTCAACCACCCCAAGCTGACCAGACAGACGAGCGCTAGCGGCCAAGGAATCCGGTTGTTTGTTCTCAAAAGAGGTTTGTGCAGTTGCCTTGGCCAATGGTCACATTAATGACGTCAACTTCGTCTTTTGTGAGTTAACCGTGAGCGGATCTCTAAATCATTCATCACAAACACCAGTGACTCGTTCCTTCAGTGACTTAACCCATCTGACTGGAATTTTCTAACGTATTAAGCGGACCACTGTTAGTTCTCTTCATATTGGTTTACTTTTGTTGAATACAAATTTATTTTCATAGAAACCTCACCTTGGAACAGTAATTATATGTTCCGTCGCGTATGTCTTATTGTGGATAGCAACTGATTGCAAATGGTCATAGTGGGTGAAGTTGAAGATAATCGAACAGCACGTTAGTGAACGGATTAACTTAATCTTGTTTCTCCATGAAAACAATTACTTGCATGATTAGCTTGGTAAACAAAACCACATAAACTACACCGTATTTTGTATACTTTCTCACGGTGTGGAACCAACGGCTGGCGTATCTTACGTAAACTTCCCTGAGTGGTTCGTAAACGACTAAATGCCCGCACGGAAACCAACTTCTAACACAGAATTTCTCAAACGTTTGAAACTAGTGCGTAACTTTATCATGGTCTTTCCTTATTTTGCAAAACTGACAAAGGTTGCATCACACGTTTTGTGTGGTATGCACTAACTCAGGTGAAATTTCTGTTTGGGTTTTGTTTGAATAGAAACTAATACAATGGAAGTGTGCACAAGTTACAACATAAATTACTTAATTTTGAAATTCCTTGTAAGGACCAAAGACAGTCCTCCTGACCTTGGTTGAACTTCAGATTATATAACTGAAAAGATCTAATGGAAAAAAATGTCGAAAGAAAGTTGTTTGTCACCGCTGCTGCCTATTGATCGATAGAAGTTCTCGCGATTACTTTTTCATTGGGGTTTTAATTCACTTTTCGAAATGCTTCTATACATATACGTAGACAATTTTTCCCAAATTGAGCCGTATGTAACAATTTTAGACACAAGAACGATAATTGAAACACACAAGCTTTCTGAATGGACAAAAGAACATCCAGCTCTCATTAGTTTAATCCTTCATTCAAAAAAAGACATAATGAACACATGTTCGAAAATTCACTATCATTTCTTTGAGAATTGAAGGCCTCGACCAAGTTTACTGGTCCATACGAACCATTCTAGCAAAACGCATATTACGTCTGTTTTTGTTTCTATTTACCCCAGTAGGAATGAGAACGCTCAACCAAACCACCCGGCAATAATGAAAGCTAGTTATAGGGGCATTTTCAACAAAACCTGATTTGCTGTTTGTTATTTCAAAACTCAAAATCACTTGTTTAGACTACTGAAACACTTTGAACTACTGAAAAAAAGGATAACCAATTATTGTAAATTTTTGAAATGTCGAATTCCCATTGAGCTTCAAAAATCGCTGCGCAATTTTGTCAGACTGCAAAACACCACTGCTTCTGAAATTATGAGCTGATCTTTCCCCACTGAGTGCATACTGTAAAGGTAACATCCACATCGACTCATGTTGAAGAACAAACGAACTGTCACCCAAAGCAACCACATGTGTTTCTCACTGTACTAACGCTAGTGGGTGATTTGCGTCACAAACACCGTCTTTTGTTTGTCTTCCGGAAACTGTCAGTGGGCAATTTCATGGAATTGGTTGTTTAGTAAGAAAATGAATGATCGTACAAAAATAGACTACACAATTTGTTCTCGGAAGTCATCGAGGGACAAAATCCAATAAAGCTGAGTAGGCAGGTATTAAATTATTTCTCAATGAAAATAAAATCTTCAGAACTGGAAACATCAGCTTACAGACATTTAGCACATAGGTCTAATGGTATGTATGTTGAAAACCAGCCTGGAAATTTTCTGCAGAAATTGTCTGAATTTTACAAAAAAGCCCTGAAGACCTAATATGACCTAAAACCAAACTCATTGATACCGGTAATCCTATCATCATAACTACGCCTAACGGTCGGTGTGCATTTGGGTAACAACACTCGCACATCTGGGCAGAAGGAGAGTAAATTCGTGCGATGATATTTTAGCTGGATAAAAGCTGTGCTACGGGCATTTTAAACGGAAGTGTGCATATGCAGACTACATCAGAAGTGAATCACCAAGTGAAGTTGCACTGTACAGACAAAGTGAGACGTGTCACTGAAATAAAGATCCACAGAGGACAAAATATGAAACTTCTCTTACCTCTGAGGATCACTGAAGAGATAACATGTGAATCAACAGGTGAAGACCAGTCAAAAGAGAGCATTATTCAAACACCAAATTTGGTGATGACAAACCTCTCCTATCATAAGCTGGCATGTTTTTCGGCCACTGTTATAACCACATTAAAGCGGAAACCTTAGGCACATCTCATTCAAGATTTTTGAGGCTAATCGGCGTCAAAGACAAGGTCAATTTTGCCATTAATCGCCTGCGTCTTCCTGACGTTCACTCAATGTTAACGGTTGTTCCGTTGCACGAAACGTGCATCTCTTTATGTGAGATCAGTGGAATAAATCACATCATTTTGCCTGCCAGGGGGTGAACGTTGCTGTTGTTCACGCAAAACACCGCCTTTCGTTTCTTCAATCGGTCACATTGTGAAATAGGTGGATGAGTCGTTCGAACTACACGAGGATCGACCTTAGACTTTCACAGATCAGCAGTAAAGTAAGAGTTAATCGTTGACCAAACAAGTTTCGCAAACTAAAAACGCTGAGTCGTACCCGTACTAATATTCATTCCAAACTGCAACCTCGATACATATAATATTTCAATGTCCAAACAGTTTTCATCCTCCCTTGAGAACGCATCAGTAGCAACTGATAGCAGTTGTCGCAGTCATATAGCCAGCCCCAATTAAAACAAAACGCTATACGCGATTTTCCTCCTGCAAGCTGAAAGTAATCTCCAGTGATGTACAGCTCATGATGAACAAACCCCCTACTACATTTTAGCAGTGAAAATGTCGTATACCAGGTTAAATGATTTCTGTGATTTCAACTTTTAAAGAAGTCCCAGTCGTGGGATCAACTGGACACTTTCCGTGTTCTCCTCTGGGCGATCGAACAATCTAAGCAGTTGGCACAAACGAGAGCGTTCGTAGGCGACAATTAGGTCGTTCCTTAGGTGAAGTCAATGAGAGAGTGTCGAACGCTGCCGTGACTGAGATAAGCATTATTGATGAGCTAGAACAAACGTGAAGCAGGGGTCTCGTGCCACTTTTAGAAAGGGGGTATCTGGAAGGTTTGTATGTGAAGTTTGCAATCAAATGTGAGCGATTTTCAAAGTATAACAACCAAATCCTACGCTATTCATCAGTAGTCCGTGTAAACTTTGCGGCGTTTAAGATGGTAAGTTTGAGTTGGGATCCAGTGAACACCGGTAAGCGTAAATGATCGAAGTGTAAATAAGGCATTTCCCTAACGGACGGTCCTATTATAATTAGTTATCCACTAACCGACGGTCAATAGAAAGTTGCTTCATGAACGGTACTGAGCTCCAAGTTACCAGAAAATTAATCCTTGGCTAAAAACTTCCCCATTAAATCTGTAGCATGTCATGCTATTTTCGAGTAGGCCACGCCATTTGCTGACTCCGTTGCGACGTTTTGTATACCTACTGCCAAAAGGATAAGCAACGTTTAATGCGTCTTCGTTTTGCGGCCATGTTAGTGGGCGGCGCAGTTCCACTCCTTAACGACACGCCATATTTGATCATTTTATACATACACAGATGGCTTGGTGATTTTTAGCGTTACCGAAACCGATTTGGACAGCCCATAGAAGAATTTCCTCCAGATTTCAATCGTTTACTCTCTGGCAATCTTTTTCCCCTCGAAACCTATATGTATATGATATGTAGGCCATGTAATTTAGGTCGACAGGAAAACTTCGTATCACACAGTTTATGGTTAAGTGGTTACTACCTAAGTCGAAGTATTTGCACACGTCTACTGATCGAACACGGCTGAATAAGGGGCGAAACGCGCTTCTTATAAGTATTGTGCTTTTTGCCAACCGAACCCTACGGAAATGTTTACAGTGCAAGTGTAAATGCTTTTGACGGCGGGCTATAATTGATACTCTCAATTCTTGAGGGCATGTCGGATTTTCGGGTTCCCAGTTGTCTAATTTATTCTCCCCTTATATGATTGCGCTTCCGCCTCTGACACCGATAACAGTTGTCTTAGATCACACTTTTCTCACCTCATTGTCCTAGGGAGTATCTGCCTGCAATCTCGTCTGAGAATATATGGCACGACTGAAGCGCAATTAGCCCGACAACTGAATGGTGCAGTGAACTGAGTTTCATTTACGCAACCTGTGATAAAAACTTGGGAGAATACTGGGGGATTAAATGCAAGATGTGTGGGTTCGTGATTGGTTACCCGTAAGCTCGTCAGAGGACTGGTGAAGTTTGCTAGGCCGAACAATCTTCATGATTCGCAAGGAAGTTGCTGCAGCGCAAGCCCGCTGATCATTGTTCAGCAAGAGGTTGTCTACGACTCACAAAATAGTTTCCAAAAGAGCGTCCCTCAGCTCGCTTAACAAGTCAACAATTTGAATTTTGAACAAAGCAGTTAGAACATGAAAACTGGCAGATGCAAGCATTTCGTATTGACTCATCAGTATCAAATTTACAATAACATAGGTGGACTTTTTTAAAACAATCGATTTGGGGGTGGATAATCAATAAGCGAGTTAGGATAAGACATCAAGTCCAGGGAAGGGTCAGGTTCGCGAACAGTTGTTTCTGAACACAGAGAGCTGGTTTGAGTCAATTAATTGCAACTGCTTTAGCAAACCGTATGAATCTTGGGTTGGAATGGCGCAACAGGATTTTGAATGCACAAGATGGATCGGTAGCATGACCGGTGGTCAAGACGTGTCTAGCGACTTAGGAAACTGGCTGTTTATGCGTTTCAGAAACATTA
>QNGE01000042.1:141017-156264 GCA_008508345.1 Paragonimus westermani | reverse complement strand
CGGTCCTCTATTTCGCCAATGTTGTCTACTCTCTCTATTCGTCGAAACTTTGTTTGATCATCCAATATTGATAACATCTTCTGTACATACACATCCTTGTCTAGAATGACGGCCTCAGAACCCTTATCAGGCTTCAGTATAACCACGTTTTTCGACTTAAGTTCTCTTGACGATTGCATGTGTTGCCTCATGATAGCACACCGACTATTAATTGGAGTCCTGATAAAACCATAAGCTATATCGGTGAACTTAGTCTTTAACCGACCTAGATTGTCAGCACTAGTTGGTCGAAGATCAGATACCTGATCAATAAGATTCTCAAACTGGGCTTCAACAGAAATACGAACCGCCTTATGTGATGGCATTTTATAACCAAGACCTAAGGCTAACGCTTCCAGTTGCAACGAATCCAACTGTATTGAAGAACAATTCAGCAAGTACTTACTAGTATCCGACGGAATTGGTTTTTCACCTTGATTACTGACCGCATCGGACGGCTAGATTACAATAGAATCGATTGTCGGATGCAACCAAACGTGAGCCATTTTGCGCGTGATATTTATCGGAAAAGGATATGTAATCGGCAATATTCTGTGGTGAAACAACATATTCTATGAATGGCTTAGTACACAAATCTCACTTGTAAATCAAGTGTCACGTCAGGATACCTCAGTACTTGTTTCATCAAGGCTTGCTAAAAAACACATCCGGACATTCCTCTTTTAATGAAACTTTGTAGATAATACCTCTAGTCGCATAACCGCCTACAAATTAGGGTGATCCTATCTTCAAATGTTATAGCAGAGTTGGAGCAACTGGAAATGTTTGAACACATTCAGCATCAAAAGAGTGGTTTAACATCATGCTATGTACAAGAATGTCTGAATGAAACGATGACAGGTCGATTACAGTGGGCTAAAGAAGAGGCTTCTAATATCATCAGATACTACTCCATGGGTTGTTTCTTTGGGGTTACTGGAAAAACTCAAAATGAACATAACGGCTTTAAGTTGAGCACGCAATCTGAACACACACACCGCGGACCACTGACTCCTGAGAGTAAGATTTTGATTCATACCTAGTGGAATGTCATACAGTTGATATTCCAGTGCACGTCTCGTCTGGCTGTCAGTCACAGACACGCCTTAACCAGATGCACTACATAAAAAGCCGTTGAGAAGGGACACTGGATTGCTATTTCACGGAACGTAAAAATGGTCTTGTATAAAGCTTTAAGCGGCATCAACAAGCGCATATCACAAAGGTGTAGCCAGTTCTATCTAATGGCATCCAGTACCATTAACACGCTGCTCACGGTTCATCCGTAAACCACGGTTTCGATTTAGGTGGTTGTTGTAAAACGACAAACTGCCAGCAAAGTGCATGTCCACAAGTGTTATCTGGTTCCGACATGACATTTTGTTCGGATTGACATTTTTTAAGACAATGCAAATTTCAGTAAGAAAACGCACTTCAATGGTAGTTAAATTTCCAAGCCGATCTTGGCAAGTTAAGAAGTCATCTTCGTTAAGTCATTTGCATAGGAACGATATGATCGAATGTGACACAAGGAATTGCAATATAGTTGAAACACGCAAACGATTATCCACCGTAGCTGAGGAGGTTCTGTTCAGTGGCCACCTGAATGCTTCAGTTGATATACTCACAGTCCTCTCAGATTGTCCTAACGTAGGGTTCTTGCGGTCTTTTGAAGAGTCACCAATAATTTAACTCAGGTTCACTTCCTATATTCGGTAAATTTTTCATGAACTAGACCCTACTCGGCACGTCTGCATGAGTGTTAGCTACGGAAAGACTTACATCACAGTAAATATAGCATTGATAAGCCAGTATGAACTGCTCGGATTCATAATTTCTCGCGTTTTAATTATTATCTTCGGAATTTTGAGGGGAAATAATGATTTTAACTTCAGAGATGCAACTGTGAGACACCCGAGCTTCACCTGACCTTGAAACAGCCACAAAATAGTCGTCAAGGTGAGAAAATTTCAGTACCAGTTTCACAACGACATTACTCTGGGAACACGTACACTCCACATTCGGACTCATTTATTCATTCATCTCAGTAGTTCACATAGAATCTACCAAACTATCTAGGGGCTCACTGTTTCAGCACGAATGACACATTTTGATTGCCTGACAATATCATCTGCAGAATCCTGCAGGGACTGCCTGAGAAATCTTGCTTTGCTGAGTAAAGAACCCAAATATGAAATTTCTAAATTTCCACTATGGCTTCGTAGCTCAGCACTTGTTACATATGTGCCGATGTTTGTTCCCCTCCAGTCAAATTTGCCATGTCTCATAAATCAACAATTATGGTGAGGCCCGTCACACTTTCATCGCAATAAAACATTCATTTATGCATGCCGGCGCCTTTAGTACACTTGTTGATACTTGTAAATTTTGAGTGCTGTGATTTGAACTGATTGATAACAGATCTCTTAAACACTGCAATATTTGTTTGTGATCCGATAAAAGATCTAGTTGTCGGTAACGACTGGCACACCGGAAAACTCACAATGATTTCACTTTCAGTAAACTTATCAGCCGTTCTGGGGTGTATTCTTAAGTTTATGATTGACAATATGGGTCCATTCAGTTTCTGCCTTCTCTCACTTTGAACCTGAGTGGGCGTAACTGACATTTAAGCTCTCTGTCTGGCAGTTGTTTTCAAACTAGGTCAATAAAACCAATATTGTGCCACAAAACTAATGGAATCTCAGATTATTTGGTTTTTCTTATGACTGAATAACAATTGGAAAATACATTTGTTACACGCAATCTGTAAATGGGTGAACAATAGTATACGTTCTAGGTGTTCAAAAAAGCTGGAGGCTGCCGTGGAAATGTACTTTAACTTGCATAACATAGGCAAGAAGAAAAACTACACTGCAAACAATGGCGTCAACTTTGGGTGTGTTTTCATTTCCCTTGGTAATTTGAGATGACAAACGATTTCCGTAACGAAGTAATTTAGTGACATTTTGAGCTAAACAACCGCTTATTTTGATACGACTGAATTCATACGTAGGATAATTAACTGTGCTAAATTGCTGCCTAATTCTCTATGCTACATTGGTTTCATACAAAAACCACCACTGCACATTAGTCCCTTGTACTCTACATTATAGCTTGGGTTTAAAATTGTAAGAATGTGAATTGGCGGTAACTTTGAAGCACATGTACCGGTGGAAAATGTGGATTATTATTTGTTACTCGACCAAATCAAGAACATGTTTTCTATCAACATTTGCTTGATAATAATCGAAGAAATTCAAGTTGTTGTAGGCTCGGTACGCGTATGTTTCAGTCCTACACACTTCCCTTCCGTTATTCCGCATGTGTTCTAGTCATCATTGAATGTAACGACTTAACTGAATCTGGTCTGGAAAGCATTTGGTTTACGGTATTTGAAAATATTTTGCCTGAGGTAATTGTAATACCACTCATAAAGTACGTTTTCTGACAAAAAACAAATTGCTGTTGTTCGTCTCTCGCAGATTAGTCCCGCCGATCGTTGGTTGGTTTTTTCTTGTTTTGAGTACACACTGGAGTGTTATGGAAAAGTAATTAAAGTGAGACCGCTTCTAACACTTCGAAGTTATTAAGGAAGCTGATATGTGGTTTCATATCATAATTAAAAATGCAAGGACATATCTCCCTAACGTACAGTCAGCGTGAGAGTAAAAACCGGCATTTAGTATTCTGAGGGAATATAGTTAACAAGTTCGGCGTTATGCATACTGCTGGATTTAAAACTAAGTTTTGTTTCAATCACATGGATATACCACCCATTGGCCTCTTTCAGATTTATTAGAAACATGTTGATGCCAATCCCACTTCTGAACAGTCGTTTTTGGAAAAACCAATTCTCTTGAGCTATAATCCAAGAAAAGTTGAATAGCTCCTACCTTGTCATTGCTTTTCCAGTCGGTTCATTTACAAAATAGCTAGTGTAGATTGCCACGAAAGAGATTCAAACTCCGCTCACGCTTTCATGGGATCCTCAGTTATGCCTCCGCGTGATTACACACAAGTTAAGCGCGACCAAATTAGTGACTGCAAACACCAAGTCTCAGTCGTTTGTCATTAATGCTGAGTTTGCTCATGTCTTTCGAGAGAAGAGAGTAACTGTCTCGTTAACACCAAGCAACGACTTAGGACTGAGACTTCTTTGTATATCGAAATCCCATAAACCATCAGCTTTTCTGGGTGATAATTTGATTGCCGATAAGTGATGGAGGATTTGTTGGATACAGCTTGAACACCATCCGAAAATGTCTGCTGTTTTCTCATATCCGTAGGCTTTCTAGGCGGGGTTGCGGTATAGAAGTGTTTGGCTCTAAATCCTATGAAAATGTGAAGGTTGCAATAAGCTGAGTAGGATGATAAACCTTCATTGACCAGAATCCCCAACTGCTTATCCGAAGCACAATATATCGTTCGCTACTACAGATCATGTGGTTCTATCCATCATTAAATTTTGATTTGCAAAGCTCAATGTCCTCTCTTAACTAGTAATCAGCAATTTGAACAGTGGTACGATGAGAGGCTTTCTAATGAAAAATACAGAAAAAAACAGTGATTCTCGAACTTTCCTACCCACTCTCCCTTACCCCTGTAACAAACAACAGTATATCTAGATCACTGACAGCTAAACAAACTATTCATTGAGGTCCATTATGCACAGCAGCATATATCTTAAAGAATCAGTTTGTTGGTTATTCACAATGTAATTTTGTTACATAATTACTGCAAAACAAGAAGTCACGTTTTCATTTTGAACGTTCAAAATTTTCAATATCGCTTACTTCGTACTCAATATTCAAATGCTGCATTATTGTATTCATCTGCCAAACTCTGCTTCCATGAATAGTTGTCTATTTCTGTCTGTCTATTTTCAGTCCGGGGTGCAAAATCATACTGTTCAGTTGACGTCGTTCTGTGAGGTGTAACGCTCCAAATTGATAAGTATTATTAAAAAATGCTATTAATGAAATGTTTTCAACCGGTAACCTACTCACCATAAGTGGGAGCTATGTCATTCGAGTACACCAAACTTAATGGAGAAAACCAGCATTTATTCTAACAAATCAGAACGTTTGTTCGAGGCTACAATATGAATTGCAGGGTACGCAAACTGCGTCTTCTCAACACACCGAGAAAGTGTATTAGCGTAAGAATTGGTGTAAAACCCGAAGTTGAGTGACGTCAATGAAAGTATGCATAAAACGCGTAAGTGGCAGTGCGTCGAATAACAAAAATTGCATAATAAAATGCTTCGACTTATCAAAATTCGGACAGCGCAGCAGAAGGCTCTTTGACATTTATGATTCACCAATTATGGCAGAGTTAGTATGCGAACATGATGAACGAATAAGTTGATGTGGGGGTGAGTTTGGACCTCTCATGTCGGATGAAAGTGTACAAGTCTTGGAGTCAAAAATCTCCACTGAAGTGCCATTTACGGTTTAGCTCCTGTGGTGGGATCAAGACAGAACGAATTGCTTAGCAGGGTGCAAAGTAATGTATAGTCATTCACCTCAAAGTGTCGCATGGAAGTAGATGAAAAAACCCGATTAGTTGCTGTGGCAGCGTTTGTGGTCATGGGTTGCGCCTTGTTCGTCGTTGGCAGCGTTAGCTACGTAGTTGACAGGGCTGGAACTGTTGACTAGGTCGGGTGGTCCGTGTCAGTCTCAGTGTCCGGATATGACCGAATAAACACAGCCAATTTTATAGTTGACCCTGTCCATTGAAATGTGAGGCAAAAGGTTATAAATTTCGGGACCATTTGCATATTGGATGTGGCTGTGAAGAAGTTATCGACCTGAATACGTACCTGGCACTCCAACAAAGTAGTCAAGGCACGTGTATCAACGAACATATTGAAGATATCGTGATGTTTTTACTGTGATGGTTCGGTTGACCCAGCAGTTACTTGTCAGGTTTGTGTGAGATCGTTGAGAACCTCAGAAGTCCACAGAAAACAGAAGTTGGCTTGCTGGGCTTAGTATACTATATATATATATATTCAAAGAAGCGTCGAATCGTGGCAACGATAGCTTGTTTGTAGTCATGCCGGCATGTTAGCACGAACATACATTACCGCATAACAAACTATCCGACATCAATTTTTCGATAAACAAATTGCTGAAACTGCAGTCACATTATTTAGCTACCCTGGTTGAAGCATGTATCCCATTTCTGCACTCGTATAAAATATGAACTCGCAAGAGATTTCAAAAAGTTGCCTTGAAACAACGCAGAACGTAACATGCACTTCTATGCATTACGTCCAGTTATTTTAATACCTGCGTTGTCAGTAGATTACCTAGATATCAAAGCCCAATCTGGATGCGTACGGTTTCTAATTGTCAGTGTTACTATAACTTCTGCTGGCTTACAACGCTTTACCGGTTTATCATTCTTGACAAGATTTGGAGAATAATATTTTTAAGGTATTTTTGCCTCAATTACCGAAATGTTCCGGGCGTTAACAACACATTACCGAAATTGGCCGCCCAAGTCGACCATTCAACATTCAACTTACGGTGATCGGTCAAATTCCTCGGGGACTTTGTTTGTTGTAAAGGAATCCCAAGATGTATACTGCAGCTTCGTTTTGCTCATTACATTATACTTTGGGAGTAAGTCGGAATAACGCTGAACGTAATTTATCCAGCTATTATGTGCCTCACTTTGTCTGTCAGTTCATTCGCAGCAGCTATTACCCCAATAGCACCGGTATAGGTTTTGACAAAATTGGCAATTTAGGAGCGGCTCAGTTTAGGAATTTCTGCTGGACCGGAACCAGCAACGGAGAAAACGCACAGGAGCCGTAACTGTTCTACTAGCTGGGTTACGAAACCAGACAGAAAGTTCAGGAATTTGCTGTTCAGATTCAGTCCGCCACGCAACCCGCTCTCTCATATAGAATCGAAAAAACAATCCCACGATTTAACCGCTCAAGCAAGATTTCTCAGCCTGTTCATGTCAACATTCACTAATGCCAACGATGAGCATGGAAAGGTTATTAACGACTGGTAGTTCGTTATGAGGCCTGAATGGTAGAGCCCCTGCTGTCTCTAGACATGCTGCTTCTGTCGCTGTTTTGAATCCAGCCTAAGTCTGAAATTTTTGCGACGAAGCCAGTTCCAGCCACTATCACATGTTATACTCAATCTAAATCAAAAGATACGAACAACCAGCCAGCCAATTCTGTAGAGCAAGCCAGCATCATGTCTGACCAAAATGCAACGCAACCCTACATCCTCGGCCGGGAAATACACCTACATTACTGGTCATCCTCCACAAACGATCAGTTAACTACTTCGATTCTCACGTAACTCAAACAGAATTTTTGCCTACCGGTGAAACCTCGAAGACCAGGTATGCACGAGCAAACTTAGGTGACTCGAATTGTGAGAGTGATCCTTCGTTTACTTGCAAGCCATTCCTCGCAAAGTTGAATGTTCAGATTGATTGTTTTGTAAGAGGGAGAATAGACTGAACGAAATGTCGACATCACGCAACAGGTCTTCCCTAGTTCCACCGATATGTATGAAGGGGACACAGCGTTACAAAAGATTGTGGGAAGAGAACCACCCAGAAGTGCCTTCAGTAATGACAAGAGTATTTGCAATTTACCTTCCAAATGAACACAACTGGTTAGCCATCGTTCACGTACGTTATTGGCAAGCTTCATGCTGCGCATACAGTATATGCGAAGTAATTTTTATGCAGCTGTATATTGGGTGCCCCATGCAGTAAATCCAATCAGCCATTATTTTAAAAGGCACAGTGATATACAGCTCCGTATGCACAGCTGATATTTGTTTTGTATAACACATAGACCACAGTGTTATTCCAAGATGTTAGGTAACAACACCAAGAAAAAGTTAGTTACAAGTTCCCTATGTGCAGTCCTGCCCTCTGATAATTTCGTTTGCAAGTGTTTCCTATTCAAAACTTCATTAAACTAAGTACCTTTTGCGCTCTTAATATATAATTCGGAAATCGCGACATAAAGTTTAACAGATTCTACTGGAATAAAGAGAGTATTTACGTGCGCAAATTTTAAGCTCAAATTCGTGCTGCAATAAGCAGCACACGACTAGTGATGACATTCCAAGTATCGTTGTAATCGAAGTGAAGCTGTTGCATACTGAATGTGGAATAACAAAGAATATATAGTGCACAACGATTTCGGCTTGCAATTTGTTTCACTGGATTACATTTTATGCAGGCAATGCGTGACCTTGAGGTAGCATAAAAATGTTACCTCGTCGTCATACGCAGTCAATAAAGATGAAAACCAACAGAAAAATGAAACAAACTGCAAACTCATAAACAGTGAGGTCACGACTGCTTGTGGAGTAATAGATAACAACTAGAATGTACATCCATTACCACCACATTTACAATGAGAAAAGAGGAAACCCTACCACCCACGAACAATAAAATGAAAGGACCAGAGACCTTCTGAAATAGAACGATGACTTATACGACATTATTAAAATAACTGACATATGTCCAAATTTAATGTGCAAATTTTTTTACAAGCCTATTCAGTGAAATGAATAGATAGTGAAAACAGTGACTTCGGAGCTAATTAGCAGCAGCCAAAACGTGAATACAGAACTTCGTTTGTACAGTGATTAATTTTCCAGTAGTTTTGAAGGGCGGTTTATTCGGAGAGTTGGAAGATTTTTCCGTTTAAATTCCTGCATTCTTTTTTCTGAGGCCTGACTAGTTCCACAGTACTTCTTTGAAAAAAGTGAACGGACTGTTAGTAACAAGCTTTCAAGTGGACCACATTCGTTAGTATGTGAATACTAAAACCTGCTTTCACATTAATTAACGGAACCAGTTATGATTCTGAATTGTAAATATGTCAACATTCACCTTCCTAGACTGGTTGGCCTAGGCGACGTGAATAGTTTTGTTATCAGTTTCACAAAATTGTCTAATGATCACTAACCTCACGCAGACCTTTTTGGATGAACTTAAACTTCAGGTCACCATAATTGATACAATTTCGAGCCTTCCCTATGTTATACAACACACTTCACTAACTTACGACTCTGCATAACAAGAAAGTGGGAAATCAGTGCACAGCAATTCTGTCTCCTCACAATGAGTAAAAACATATGATCTGCTGTTAACCACCTGGTTTGATTTTACAGCTTTTTGAAATTATGCGAACTACTCTTCTTTCACACTTCAAAGAAATAGATTTTTTGTCACTACGAGCATTTTAAGGTAATCAAATTAGTTGAATGGACGTGAATGTTCCGAATGAGCTAAAGCCAGATGAAAGCAGTATTCTTCCAAACCGTTGTTTGTATGCAGTTTTTACCTCCTTGGATTGACATTATCACGTTGAAAGAACATTAATACATGCAGCTTTTTTTAAAGACGTCAGGTGATCACTTTAGCGGTGTCAAGTAGTTGCGTAATTTATTCCCACATCTTGCACAAATCTTATAACATTGTCAAGTGATTCAAAGAATCATGGTTAGCATTACTCTTCAGAGAACCGTCGAAACAGAAGGACTTCACAATTCCCGCGGCTAATCGGACATTCTGTTATTAGATGAATAAATCTCAGCCCTCCGTAGCACAGGTATTTAGACTGTAATGACTAATGAAAGCTGCTGACAAAAGATTTTCCTAATAAGAATTAAGTAACACAGAATGGGAGAAAAATGTGAGCATTTTCATAGACATGATCAGTATATTTAAGTGGTCTGTCTTCGAGAGTGCCTCATTTTTGAGTCTAACAGCATATTCTTCGACGAAATCTATTTGCACTCCAGAATGCATTCGAAATGTTTAATTGTTGATTTGCTCGATCCATTAACCTGAATAATATGCGTCCTATAGGAAATGCCTGATTGCCCCGTTATTGTTGTTTCATCCAGTGCTCTTTGTTCTTTCTGATTGCACAGATACACACCAAGTTGTCTTTCTGTCTCCGTTCATCTCACCAATTCAGTGTGACATAACGCTGTAACGGAGAAGAGTGGGTTTTCCAACACCACCTACATCTGTTGGAACTTCGAATATGCTCAGCAGAATTATCCTCTCACTTCCAGTGTATGAAAACCCAATTCGTGCGAATTGCTTAGTAGTAAGATATAGTACGATGATTCAAATACCGACATTGGTTTAAGTTTTTAAGGACGAACGATTAAAAGCATAATGTATCTCAGGTCTTGCTCTCTACTTTACGTGTCGGAGCACTAACGTAACCAGGTTCGTTCAGTATATCAGTATAAGTCGTAATTGCGAATAATTATTCAGCACCCATGTTTTCGAACAGCCAATGAAAGATGTTCCAAAGATAACTGGCAAAAGGTGTACATTCGACCTGCATGGAAAAGTTAACAGTGTCTAATTCTTTCAATCCATTTGGAACTGTCACAATTTCCTTCAAGGCAAGTCGAACACAGCTTCAACTCAGTTTATCGTGTCACAACTCTGTTGTTCCACAATTGTGTCATTAATAATGACATTAGTGCGTCAAGCAATGATATTAAAGAGATTTGCAATCGAATTCATCCACATACTGCAAACTACTGTTAAAAAATGCACACTAACGATGAAGTGCCGCATTCTCTGAACACTGACAATAAGAGGTGGAAAAGTGTTTAATAAAGACTTACGTACCGTGCGCTATTTGCGTAACGAGTAGCGGTATAAATTCGTTAGTAAGACCCGTACAAAAATCGACAGGTTACTCTTTGTCCAGAAGAACGAATTAACTTCTGGTTAACAAATTACCTTGAAGGATGAGCTAACTATAGCCTTCTTCGGTATCCTGGCTGGCTTCTAGAAATAAACTTCCACATACTCACTGCAATGCCTGTGGACTTTGTTTGTAACTACCTTAAACAGCGAAAGACGCTAGCATATGCTATTGGCATGGATCCGATATTTGTATCCTTTGATAATTCAGACGAGAATAGTCAAAAGTTTTTACACGATACAGTGTACGGACGGCAAAATTGGACCTAACTGTTCACGGTTTAATGCTCTTTGTATCAATGGGAATTATTCGAAAGATATTGCATCGATCTTTTCATCTAAAAGCGAGCAACACACTCCTTTATTTTTACGCGCAAAATTAGAGCAATCAGACTGCAACGGATATCTGATTTTAAAATATGTGATCATTTAGCAACCTTCAGTGAGCTGTACTGAACCTGTATAAATGTTTTTTTCACGCTGGACGAACGTTGTTCTTCGTAACAGCTCGCTTAGAAATAACCCACTTTCATTGGTTTAGTTGAGACCATACTTCATCTACGAATCCACATAATGCCTACACCCCCATGTTTTTTCCTTTTAGTGGCATGCACATTTGTAGTGTGACGGCTTTAACTACATGGTTGGTTCAAGCGTACAACAACTAAGTAGTTAGAGAATTCAGACAATTTAGGCCACTAGAATGGTCCTACACTTCTGTCGTGATCACTTCTTCGGCTTTTTCACCGGTTGCTCAGTAGCAAGCCGGTGTTTTATTGCTCTTTTAAAATGGCATATAGAGAGTAGTCAATTTAATCGTAAAATATTCGGCACTCGGCCTTGTTGTTTGTCTCAATTCACTAAGCCATCCGATTTGCACACCCGATCAAAGCAGCTCAAATCCTCATAAATGAAGTATGACAAGATAAGAGGCTCCCAAAACGGACGATCGGCAGATCTCCTTTCACTAATTAGGTGCCATACTCTGATACTGTACAGGGGCAGACTGTTGTGTTGACAGCACTTCGTAGCAGCTATATTCCGCTCAAACTGCAACGCACTGCGTACCTTACAGTGGAGAGTTACAGAAACAAGAATGTGCCAGACGTTTCTTGGCTACTTCCCTGAAACTCCCTAATTCAACCCTACTTATAGCATCATGCAACAACGAGGTGTTGATTAAGATTTGTTTCTCCATGGTTTTACTGGTCGTCGGGTCAGTTCAAGATGCACCGTATGTGGCAAAACATGGTTCACTTATCACAAACTAATTACGCCGAGTTGACAGGTGGGCTAAACATTTTGAGTGGGCATTTCAGCTGGCCTCAATCGAACTTCACGGATGACGAGACCCGAGTGGTTAGCTATTGCGTTCCAGTTGGCCCTCCCTCGAGAGCTGGAGTGACCCTGGAGCTTACGTTACTAAAGCATAACAAGGTTACCTCTTACATTTTTTCAAAAACAGTAATTCCCGTTTTCAAAAAGGAGGCCCGAGGTCTATGTGAAAACCACATACATCAGTCTAGAATCTACTGCGTCCAATTTATTTACTGGTCTTATGTGATATTAACTCACTAAGTCCAGAGAAAGTCAGATACGTGAAGACTAGGCTGGACTTCAATCTGGTCGAAGATGCATTGATCACGTTTTTACTTCTCAACCGTTGTTGAAACATCGGCACTCTTAAAGGCGTGCGCGTACTTTTAAAACCCAAAGACTGCTTTCGATTCGGCTGATTGTAACGTTCTACGGAACGGCCTCTTTCGCAAAAGAGTTGCAGGGAAACACGTGGATCTGTGTAAATCACTTTATACCCACTCTACTCCACTCTACTCACAGGATGAGACTTTATGGACGACTGTCTCGGGTAATCATCACTTCCAAGGTTGTTCGTAATTTCCAACTTGTTCAATTTTACCGTGAAAGATGCGTTTGTGGACTCCTGTCAGCTTCGTGTTGAGTTTCTTCTTGGCGCTAGGTTGGCTGATGTGGGGTATGCGGATGATATGGTATAGCGCCTCTGTTAAAGACACGCATACCATGCCGGACAAGGTGAGCAACCGCGCCGGTTTGTATGAAATACGATTCACACTTACGAAGTGAAAGGTGTAGCTTCAAAACTGGGAAACCTCAAATCTCACTTTCTTTAGTACAACCGATCGGCTTGAGACTGTTAAAACTTTCACTTATTTGGGTAGCACGCAAATTCCTGATGATATATCACCAACAGTAACAAAGGCAAACGTTGCCTTTGTCAGTGTGCGTCGTCCGTGGCGTTGAGAAGACTTTCGGTTGTCGCTTAAAGGAGTGTATATAATGCTTACGTATGTCTTGTTTCACTCTATGGTTTGGAAACGTGGTTTGCTCGAAACAAAGCTTTCTTCCTATTTGACTAACAGTATCCCAGCCAATCAAACCACATTAACTGGAGTGATCGCGTTAACAGCACAGCCGTCCGCTGGTGCGTATTCCAAGCCGTTCGGAATGCGTGGTCGATTGTTCGAATAATCGGAATGTACGGACTACGATGGTTGGATCACTTGTTCCGCATGCCAATTGAGCGTTTGCCCTACCAGACTTTATATGCTGAGATCTTAAACAGTTGGGTAAAACCGCGTCGTGTTCAAGCAACGTTGTGGTGACTAAGTAAGAAAATGGTGACTGATCTACTGAGCGGTGTGTGTAGGTGTCGCCTGCCTACCTGTACTCCTCATGATCCCTCAGATCGCTGGTTAGAAACGCTATTCGAGAAAGCGGTGTGACGCAATCAATTGTTGGCATACATTCATACCATTTTTAGTTCTGCCGTTCAGTCTTATTTAATTATTATTATGTTACATGTTCAACAAAATTTCTAGCACATTCTACCCCCTTGTTGAGGTAAGCGGCAGCCCGAGCCACGGTCCTGGACTATGAAGAAATAACAACGTGTTCTAATGTACTTCATTTTCGTACCTACTTTCACAGTTTTTGCTACCTTTCTCTGAAGATAGACATTGGAGGATTTCGGTTGTTAAAAATGATACATCAATTAGAACTGCTTGCAGTTTTATATTCCTATGGATTTATCACCGATAAGATTTTGAAAACAGCTTCTGCACTTCCGTTTTATCACCACTGGAGCTGGTCAGTAATGCGCATCATCAGAACGGCCTTAGAATCGAACTCCAGACTAAGTTCTCAGGAAACAGCCACGCTGATGGCCGCTCCACTGACCTGACGCCAGGTAAAATTAGATCGTCACACTGATAACCGCTGTGTTCTATGAATGATACCCATGTCCGTTGGAAGCCTTAGGGTCCATTTATATAACATCGCTGGGTTTACTACATTTGGTGTGCTCAAACACTGACTCAACTTATTAGGTTGTCGTGATCCTGAATATCCGTCACGGTGAGACTGGACCTGGACGTGGTGTGACGACTTGCGCATCTCGATGCATTTTTGGGCTAAACTGGACAGACTTACTCATACCAGGCAGACCAATAGGTAAAGGTCTGACAAACCACAGTCTCCTGTTCCTCCTGGTTGGAGGTTGGAGGATGGTTGGCATGTCTTCCCGAAAAACATACCATTTCTGGTACACCGCCACCCACCCGCTGCCTTGCGGTACAGGCTTTTGAGCCAAAGGCTTTGGTTGAAAATCCTAATCGTTCTTCTGTCTAGGTCTGGGCGTCCTGGCAGTATCTCTGCCCACACACAACCATGAATACTCACAACATAAACAATTCCATACTACATCGGCCGTCTCGCAGTATAAACCGGGTCGCCCTATCTGCTGCATATAACAGGGTGGATAGGCCAAAACATTCTACTTCCGACCCCTCCCCACTATCCTATCAAATTACGCTCTCAGGCCCCTCCCGATCCCCGAATATGATAACTTCTCTGCAGGTTCCATAACAGATATAACTAATAGTAGCAACACTGTGCCCATTAGTCCCAGATCTCGCCACTCAGTTCCAGACCTCCCTCGTCCTTTGCTTCGACGCAGAACGCAAATAAAAATAGGTGCCTCCAACGTTCGTACACTAAAACGGTTAGGTCAACAGGCTGCTCTCGAACGAGCGTTAGACTCGCTACTTGTTGATGTTTGCTGTATCTCGGAGACTAGAACCCACGACAGTAGTCAACATATGAAATTAAAAAACCCGCACTTCCAACCGAATACTGGTTATACACACCAGGTGACTCTCCAGTCGCCGTTACCGGTCAAGTTGGAGTAGGTATAGTCCTCAGCACGACAGCCGCAGCCGCATTGATAGATTGGATTCCTGTTGATAGTTGACTTTGTGCCGTCCGCTTGACAGGTTCTGTTAGGGTCAGTTCTAGACGCAAACACGTCAGAAATCTTTTTGTTGTGTCTGCTTATGCTGACTGTAGTGACATTGGCGTCAAGGACGTCTTTTATTCGGATCTATCTGCTCTCCCCTGGTCGACACGTTGTTCTGATATAGTCGTTCTGGCCGGATAT
>QNGE01000042.1:75324-139766 GCA_008508345.1 Paragonimus westermani | reverse complement strand
ATTCGCTAACTTGAGGCATCTCTGGCGACAGAGGTGTATTTCTCTGAAGCTTAAAGGACGTGTATATAAGACAACGGTGAGGGCCGTATTACTTTACGGCAGCGAAACCTGGCCGCTCAGGGTAGAAGACGTGAACCGTCTTCAAGTATTTAATCACCGATGTTTGTGTTCAATCGCCCGTATCGGGTGGCACCAGCGTGTAAGCAACGAGGAGGTTAGAAAGCGGGTGTTTGGTGGTGAATGTCAAACGGGTTCTTTTGTCCAGTCACCACGTCTGCACAGGCGTAGATGGTTAGGTCACGTATTAAGGATGCCAGCTAGTCGTCTTCCACACTGAGCACTGTTCGCTGACACTGTTACCGACTGATGTAAGATGCGAGGCGGACAGATAATGGCCTGGCGTAGGGAAGTGAAATCGTTCACCACGGGGTTGGCCACTGTGGGTCGTGTTCGTCTTCCGGGCTGGGGCCCACGCGGCTCACGAAGCCGGTGGTTCGAGACTGTAGGTGAGATGGCGACTAATCGAGCTCAATGGCGTGAATGCTGTCGTTGTTTGTCCGAGTTGTCTGTGAAGTGAGTGCATTTAATAACGCGAGACAGTGAACTCCGTAAGGAAGCTGTCTCGCTGTTGACGCCTTACTCTCACTTGCAGCTCGGTTGTTTGTTTGCAAGATGTTGAATGAATAGAATATACGTAGATATTTTTTAGTAGTTAAATCCCTTCCCGTCCCCTTCTTTTTTCCTTCTCTCTTCCTATATAGGGTTTGCTTTTTCTTCATGGTTGTGCACCATTCAAGCATGAGTGTGAACCATTGATGTATTGTTGTCAATGATGATGATGGTGATCCTGAATATATACCCGGTGTGTTTTGGAGCCACTCTGCAACCTTTCCAAGGTGAGATGTATAAGTACCACTTCTGTACATCTCGATGACTATCTACGGTGTATTTTCAAATTGACCATCACTTATATTTGATCGCAGCCTTCGCATTCAGATAGACTCTGCAGCCAGCCTCTTTCGAAAACAAGCACTAGACTCGCGTACCGCTGTCTTTAGAGCTCATCAGTAGTGCATATCCTTGCCACGGCCAGGATTTGAATTCCGGTCATTCCAATCATGAGGCAACCATGTTAACCACTGCGCCATTGACCTCACATTGGGCACGACCGAATCATCAAACCTGAACGGTCAACCACTCTCGCTTGTGAGCAATGATCAGGTTGCCCGATCGTCTCAAGAGGAGACACAGTAACTGTCCTGTGTCCTGTTAACTCCAGTCGATAAATCCGCGATTAGGACTTCTAAGACAGGTCGAAATCTCGGATCTCATTAAACCTGCAAGGCGATGTTTTAATGCGAAGGCTGCGATCAAATATGAGTGATGGTCAACTTGAAACTAAACCAAATCCCTGACTACTCATCAGTAATCTATGTGTCCCAAGATTGTTAGAACAGTTTGGACAGCGATCGAAGTCGCGTGAAGAATGTGCATGTAGGTGTGCTGAAAAATACAAAGATTGATTGTCTCTTACATGGTAGAAAGACGCAGTTTCACTAGATACCGCCTAGATCCAATTATCTGGGTTATACTAAATTGACATCAAGACGAGCGAAAATAATAAAAGCTACATTCGAAACTGAAAAAGGGTATATTCACTGTTTGTTCTGATTTATATGATGTGTATAACCCGCAGGTTTTCTGTTTGCGACCGATAAACGTAAACAAAATATTAACACACTAAATTATGTGGAAACTACTCTGATTTAGTGGTTGAGAGGAATCCGGTTTTTCAAGTCCATCCATGCTACCAGTAAAATTGAATGTCTGTCAAACCAACTTGTTTATTCTTCTGTTACATAAAGATCGTTGAGTCACCTAGAATGAAGCGTTTATCAAAATAAAGTGTACGATTCCGACGTTTATCGCTTAGCATCACGTTTCAAAAAATCCTTGTTATCCGCTATCTAATTACTGGAGATTTGTTCAACTGTCTGCATTATATTCATTTATTACACTATTCAATAACAATACGTTTAAAAAGTGGGCTACAGACAGTGCCTCAATGACGACGTTTGAGCAATAGCCGATCGGGCTCCTGACTCGATTAATGTCATAAGTAAACACTTGAAGTGGACAGGCAAGGGGGCTGGTAAATGTCAGTACTGCAACGGTGGACCAAACGGAGTGAGGTAATTGAACTGCGTGAAGTGACTCAGAATTAGTCGCCACTCTTTTTTGATAAAGCAAATATTCTTCTTTGGTGTTTCAGTATAAACTATCACTTTGTCGGTAGTACTGTACAAAATACTTGTTTCTATTTCCTGCGGTTAGCTCAGGTCTGACTGTCGTCGCAGTGTGCCCGTTCCAAGCTGAGCAAAACATGGTAGAGCTATGTGACATCAATATTAATCTGCAACGAAAACAGAGGCAAATCCACCCGTATCAAGGGATGTTTTTCATATTCACGAGTCCAAAATATAGGCGAACTAACCCACGGTCAGGATGCACAGCAAGTTTGTTAACATGGATATTTATTCATACTTCTGGAGTGCAACGAGAGAAATTCCTCAGTTCAGTCGCGGCCTCCATAAGTAGGCCGGGAGGTTTCTTGCAGTAACCGAATTAACGATCTAGCCTGAAGATTGTTCTTAAACCACAAGTTTCTAAAGATAACATTTCATTGCTTTACCTCGGCTCCGCAGACTAATCTCACGCGTGAATTAATGAGTCTTATTAAATGACAGAAGATGTCCTTGATTGACGTACACTATCAAGGTCTGTGCATCTTTCTCCGGTGGAAACTGTTGGCTTTTATTCCGCCACAACTGAGTTGACTTCGGCAATTGGTCGGCTTTGGAAATCCATTGGTACCAATCACAATTATCTTATCCCATAATTTTCGTACCGCTGCCATTCATATACGCGCGACAATGGCCGTGAACACTTCACAGGTATTCCTACCAGCTCATATATTTGCTAATGTTAGGCTGGTATTCATGAAATTTCCCATTCTGGATGGGTTCTTTCATGATAGGTAAATCTCATGGTCCATTATCCATCACCCAATTAGGGAGTGGAGGCCTGAAGGAACAGTGAACTCTCATTCTCTTTACGAAGTAAAATAAGGCCTTTCAACGGAATAGTGGACGATCACACGTGAGCTCATCAAATAAACAGTCAAGGACTTGCATTAGAAAGCGAACTTTGAAGTTACGCATAAATGTGGGCTAACTTGAAACCGATAAATGTGACTACTAATCAGGTTCTAATTGAACGAGCCGTTTTTTCTTACAGTTTGATACGATGTGCATTCTGATTTTATTGCGAAATTCTGGCCAAACGTTGATGAAACACCACAGAAGAACCAGTGATCTAAAATATCCCATCAACGATTCAACTGGTTAGTAATGCTAAAATTATGAAGGGGCGTTTCGGAAAAACAGAACACTCCAGGATTGCGACTTGGGGTGATGTTCGCTAAAGCAGCTTGCTAAACAGTTCGACATTACTTCTTTTCGGTGCTCAGTAGTTGCCTTGTCTTGGAATGCTTCAATTCGGGGGCCGTGGCAGGAAAATGAACCTCGGGCAAGCTCAGATGGTGCAATCTTGTTCGCCAGTGGACCATTTGCCCCGCGCCGTACAAAACCAAATTACCGCATGCAGAGACATAGCAGTGTTTGTTTGTGAGTGATGCCCAGATTTGTTGTTTGATATGGTAAGAGATACCACAAATCACCTGTTGACTCTAAACGATGACCCCATGAACAGAAATTATGATTAAGCAGGAAGCACGAACGTCATCTAACCAGTTGGACTATTTGCCGCATGTTGAAAACCAGTCGGAGAGATGATTACACATTACATATATATATATATAATTACATATGTAGGGTTTGTACCAACGAAATCCAAGAGCTACCAATTGGGGTAACGCTAATAGGACTGCTTATCGGGATCTTCATGCAATTCTTTGAAAGGATCATCTTCCACAAGTACCGTTCGATATTTTGGTTGATCTAATCAGACGATACATTCGCTAACATTGAGAGTGTAGTAGTCGACATTTGCTATGAAAAAATCAGAAGATACTAGCAGAACTCAAGCTCACCAAGCAACCGGACACAAACTCCCCAATACCATCCTTAGACTAGTTATTTGGTCAGCGCTTCGTCAAAACAACGATGAATACCGCAGTAAATGCATCGCGCATAGCACAGCTAGCAACATCAACCAATAATGTTTACTGGAAGAGAAAATGTATCTGAGCAGGTGATGAACTGCAGTGAAATCTTTTGACATGTTGGCTAATACAATCCGGAATACCACAACCAACATGGTACTGTCTAGCCTGAAATGAAACATTTCGTACATAGACTAGAGGTAACCGGCAGATCCTTAGTGCGGACGAAAACAACATTTTGATGTTTATGAATTAAATCAGTAACATGTCCCACGTTGAGCTATAATCAATCTATTTGACAAAGCTCCAGAATAGCATACTGACAGGTCCAACTGAAAATCGATGTGAATGAGTAGAGGTGTCAAACTACTCATTCCTCAAACTTATTAAACACTTACCTAGACACACTTCGAGCTTGTCATCAACTGTTGGCTTTCCGAATGTTTCAAACTTCACATTGAAAGCTGAACAGAATTGACTGACTTACATTTCTCAGCAATTGACTATTGGACAGACTTTTGCCGCAAGAATAATTAGCCACACAGGCATATACGGATCAAGCTATCGAAATTAAAATGTTACTTTAAGTTGACGGAATTAGTTGATATGTTACCGAGGAAATAAATTTATCAGGTGCTGTCATGTTACCAATTAGCTCACAGACTGAACAGAAGAACAATAAGTATTAGGCTGACTATTGCCTGCGAATGCACTGATTGCCAAAACGGTCGGTGTAAGACAACTTCCCTGTTACTTACAGTTAAATACTCAACTTCTCAAAACGCAAGGCACATTTTCGGCCTACTTCAAGTAGCCACAACACTTAAGGCACTTCCCTAGAATGAAATTGCATTTAAACTTTTGTTGTTACTGCTGGATAACTAATTGTTCTCTTCGTGCCGTGATGTGATGATCTTCTCGTCATATACTTGACTGAATGTGACCCGGTTTCTATCCTCATTTAGCATTACTTCCTCATAAACTACCAAACTTTCGTGGTTGTAGACTCCCTCGGGTAGCTTTATTTCACACACCTTGATTTTTTAGCATTTTTCTTGTAGACATACGGAACAACACAGATTCAAGTGTGCAACAGATTTACGTTCCTTTTAATTGTCTTATTTTCGATAAAATTGATGGACGACAGCATTCTCAGTGGCCTATCAAAAGAAACTTTATGTATGCGGGAAGTGAAGGCAAGTATCACTGAACTGTTGGTTGATTAAAACCGTTCACATTAAGTGGTTTATATCGTGAACTTGGCACCACTCAACTGCGGACGCCAAACGTACTAACAATTGCAAAAAGCGTTAGCGGTTATCAGCACTGTGAAACGGTCTAATATGAGTACGCTTTACCCAAATCTGATGGGATGAATCGCTTGTAAGCTCAAAGCTTCAGTAAATTTGTGGGTGACATCTCCGCTGTTGAGTAATGTGTCACGAATCTGAGAGAACGATACACATAGTAAAATTGGTGCTGACATACATCGCACAAAACACACAGGTGGATTTAACAATTTCCACTTTCTTTCCTGCTTCATATGTTCGCCTTAGAAGAGATCCAAACGAGCTATTGCGTACAAATGTAACGATGCAAGGAAATTTTTCTGTACACAAGTCGTACAGCACTAGCATTTTACCCCTTTAATCAAGCTTTATTGCTTACCAGTAAACTTACCTATTCATCATAAACCATTCTCTTAACCCAGACTTTTTAAGTATACGTCCCCAGCAAGATCCGACTAAAGACACTGGTCTTTATTCTTTCTCTTTTGTTCACTGCTGATTTGAACCTTTATGCAAACCTAATCTCATTACAGACGAATAAACCATGAGACTGAATCGACGGTCATTTCAAATTAACTCAGTGTACTGTCATGAAATGTTTTATTGACGCCCTTTTGAGACAGTTTATTTCATTAGGCCTTTTGTCCTCGACTAACTCAACTCACACAAAAAGCTGCAAATCGTCTTTGCAGTGTCTGCAAAGTCTACTCTGCTTAGGCTCAGTTTCACCAAAGTAGAACAGCGTAAACAATAGAATTATGGATTTCAAATTACACGACAGTTTTGTGGGTGAAAAGTACGAATGCGCAAGGCTCACTTATCAAGTGACTGCGTTTGGTAAGAAACATTGGGCGAATCAAGTGCCAGAAGTCAGTAAGTGGAAGACACCAATTCTTTTTTGCTTGTACTCCGTAGATTTTGTGTGTATTCGTTTCAATAATCACTTGGATGAGTCAATAATTACACCAGCCTGATATTTTGGATCACTGTATCTAATTATCTAGCCGTTGTCTATCACCATCAGACGTTTGCTGATGAATGAGTGTCACTAAAAGAAAATTACACATCTAAACCCAACAAACAAGAATTTACCATTGTCTCTCAAATTATGCTTTCGCGGGTTGACGTTGTTTAGCGATTCTGCAGTAGAACGCCTAGGCGCCAGAGCCAAAGTATTAATTCGAAAATCGATCTCTGTAAGAATCAGGGGTAAAAGCTGTGCTTTCCAAGCCAGTAACATCTGCCAGCTTGGCAAGGTGGAGTTGATCGAGATTGCATAGTTTCTTGCCTTTCCTCGGTGGTATGTCAAATATTTAGTACTGTCATGCGGACACGGACCACGCGGAGTTGGAGCACGTCTGGTAGGCCATGTGCATGCGCAAGGATAGAGGTGGTTTTGACTAGTAAGTCGTGTGTCACTCGACAAAAATACATTATATTTTGCGGGGTTACCAACTGGCAAATCATGAACATCGTCAAGGCATAATCCATCGAAAGGTGATGAAAATGCACATCGCATATGGCAGACGAATAATTTACCAAACTATTGAATACCGATATCATTTGTATCCAGATTACTTGTTTCACGCTTATCAACTAGAATCCGCTATTTATCTACCAGTTCTATCCACATGGGACTCCTGCATCAAGCCCCACGATACAATTGAGCAGTCAACAACGGACCACACTTCGGATTGTGGCGTAAGCAAATATTAGTGGTAACCCTTTATTCCACATGCATCTCTGGTGTATATCGAAGACAGCCGTGAACCTAAACACACAGGTCATCAGTTTAACCTCAACCTCCAAGAGAAGATAGAAACCGGTGGATAAGGGTGACAGAACACAATGTTCTGATTCATTTTGCGCAGTTGCATCTTTACTCGTAATAAGTGTAAAAAATGAAACCGACATTTCAGTGTGATAATTAATCATTGACGTGGGGTCACCAACGATGCTCACAATCGAGGCCACAACAAGAGACAGCACGTCTTTCAAACACGAAACGTCTTATGTTTGTTGTCGAAGATTTTGACTACACACTTCACATCTGCTCATAGATTGCTATTCCACCAAACCTTTCAGATGACCTCCCCCCCCTCCGAAAAAAAGACGCCGAACTCATTATTTTTACGTGCTGTTGTCCTTACTCGAGAGTCAAATATGTTTACAGCTAAAGTTGAGGTGAATGTGTTAACTGGTGCTAGGAGAATCTCTTATCAAACAAGCCCAAAGTGGAATTAACACGATAGGAACTTCATTTCCATTTAACTTAATTTGTGGAACATCTACACCCGTATGTGTTTATGCTTGATAGTTATGTTTGATATAAAAACGGCGGGTCAACTATCCACAACTCTATCCCAAGGTCATTGAGTCGACAGAGTTGTTACTTAGTTTAGTGAGTACGGATCACACAACGTTGATGTCAGTCGACTTGTGAAATACTAAATACAGTGTACTCACCCAAAGTGAATCTCACATAGACACTGCGGAAAGCTTCCATGAATAAGAAATGCTCACCACTTATTGGTGTGGCAGCAGCAAATGGAGTTAATTAGGAGTAGCAGCCAGCCAGTCTACATCTTTATCAATTTGTATTTTTAAGTCATTGTCCGTTTAGTGATTTGTTGGACTAAATACAACCAGTGGATCTAACAACTCGGGTGTGCTGACATTTTGCGCACTCTGCCCTGAATTTTCGTATTTCTTACGCTGAAACGGCGTAAGTGCTCCAATAGTCATTTGGGAATTGATATATCCAAAAAGGGACCAACAGCCACGACCACCTCGACATCAACAAAGCCCTCTTTAGTTGCAGATTCATTTGCCCTACCAACGTGTTCATTAAAACAAATCTACAAATAATCTTTCTACCAGTAAGACCTAACAATAAGATTCAATACATGCACTCAACAAGCTGGACGCAGCTAAACTAAATCATAACATTTGCATTCACCATTCTCTATTATGGTGATTTTTTTCTCCAACCTCAAAAGACCTCAGTGCACGCTGTACTTTCACCTCCCAGAACGTAAGCTAGACACCGTGTCCTGTTCGAAACAACTCCGTAAATTGAAAGTTGTCTTCTTTTAAAAAATCTCATCGATCCACTGACCTAACCCAATCGAGCATCACTTGATTAGTCTCTAACTTGATAACCAATTGCCCTAGGCTAACTGTGATTTATCGGAGGAAAGCTGATGACACTGCACCTCAAAGTGCTGAAACGAATTGATAGTTCTCTGGATGACTCATTTTGTGGGTGCTTTCACAAAATTAATAACAACGTCAATAATGGTTGGTTTCATGATTAGTGTTGCAACAAATGTCACCGATTTGGGAATAGATGTTCCGAAATCTGATTCTTGTGCAAATGACTAACGCACCCTAGGTGAGTAACCAATTGCGTCTATTAAACTAGTGAAGTGTGTTCAACATAATCATTAAGGTTTCATATGAAACCGTCTTTAAATATAAAATCGTAGCCAAACTATCCATTGCTAGTAGTTCGTGTGCGAATGTACTATGCGGAGGTTAAGATTTAGCCAGGATCAAGCGATTCACGAAGGTACCCGAATTTTGTGGACATAAAATGAATACATACAAATCCGAAGATGTTTGCATAATTGAATGGATTTTTATCAAAATATTCATTAACTTACAAATATTACCTGTGTCATGAAAGTTAAGTTGCAGTGGTGTTGCTAGTGGAAGTTTCATGCTGTAATGCTGCTTGGTGTTATAATTATAGCGTCATTTTCAGCAATCAGTCGGTAACGGATGATCTGTGGTGTTCATGGTAAATCCGAAGAAGTGAATGGTGGAGAATAAGGTGCATCGAATAAATGTTGCAGAACACTATTCTTACTGGAGCTTTCGTTGTAGTTTATCAATCAATGTGCACATGTTATTTGCACACGGTTGATTTTCTTCACACTTTTTGTAAATCAGTGGAAAATTCTCGTAAAATCACCTAGCTCACAGAAAATCCTAGTGAATGAGGTTGCAAATTGCAAGAAACCGATAGAATGAGGCATTTTGAGAACGCGATGTTTGTCAGTGGTTACACTTTTCGTGAACATAATGGACACTGTCTTCAAGACCGGTTGGCCCTGAAGATAAAACGGTTTACATTTAGTTCGAATTGTGCCCGTAACGTGTAGCTGAAAACAGTGAATCGACAGAAAGAGAAAAATGATCTGCTAACCCCATATACCTGCACCTATATGGCAAACACGCGGGCTGCAAGTGCTATCACACCATCAACAAACGCGTGCATCTGAGAGCAGATCTCTTTTCTTACAGTGATGTTAAAAGGGAAAAACTGGTCAAAAAGTGGTCCTTAGAGACAGTTCGTTAAAATGATGTTGGATAAATGTGTTGTGTTCGAAACCAATGGTGAGTAACGTGCAGTTCTGGAAATAGTTGTCAGTCCAAGCAGTACAAAATACGTCCAATATAACTCTGAAAGGGAAACTTCTCGTCTCTGGTGCTCGCATTACTGGAAGTCACTCTACTTTGGGGTGAACCTAAGAGCTGATTGAGATATTAGGAACGCGGTGGAAGTGAGATTGTTCGATGTGCTAGACGAGGTTAGTGTTCGGTTCACGAAACCACAAGCGTCCTAGCTATAGAGCCAGAAAACACAATGTGTACGAGCAAACTAAAGAGCAGATTCAAAGTGCACTCAACCCGCTGACGACGTCGCAAGCGTCCACAATAACTGATCAGGCTGTGAGATAACCAGTGATTTTGTCAGAGTGTTCGTCAGCCGCATTCAGTAGCATGTTACCAGGCTCAAAATCGCTTCTCACCCTACCATGGTTTAATTCATAAATTTGCTTAACACGCACTTACTGTCTGCAACCATTATGCTGTAATGATCTTACCATAATCCCATGAAGCTGGTTTTGAGATTTCATTATTTTTTGTATTGACGTTTGTGTACATGGCGAAAATTACTCAAGCAAAATGCAGCGAACCAGTTTCATGTAGCTCCGAATTGAAAACCGCAAAATAGCTCAATCATAACCTTCCACTTTCATTGCTACTAATGTATGGCCCCCATTTTTCATAAGTTACACTTGCGGGATGCAGTTGTCGTTTTAGAAACCTACGTACTTCTCCCATAGATATTGCACACTTTTCATAATTTGAACAAAGTGGAGTGAACAGAGCCATCTGAGTGCGTGTGGCTCAGTTGATGTAAAATATCATTACATCTGAACAAGATGTCACCAAGCGTTACATTACCCCACAGAAAAATCCAATTATGTATATAGAACACTACTGTTAGTTCAAAGGCGATTTCCGTGTTAATTAGTTCTTCTGCGAATGTTATAAAGTTGCGCAGCAACCCCAGAATTCCTTTAGTAAATTCACAAGTAAATCTCCTCTCACAGTCCGTCTATACCTAGGAACGAATAAGTAGCAAGATCATCCTTATCTCATCGGTGACTTTCAGAGATGGCCACTTCAAAAACGTCTAGGCATAGGAGAACGCCCTGTCCTGATAAACTGGCGGAATGGTGACTGTTTTCGAGGGATTACAGCCCCCTTAGATGAGATGTGATTCTAACCCCACAAAACACTCCACAACTCATCCCATCTACTGGTAAATTTCCTTTCTTCAAACAATGGTGAACTTCTATGGAGTTATCTGCTTCAAATGGGTTATGAATTGGGTAAGTCACTTTGTAGACGGAACCATTTTGCGATTAGGGCCTGTCCACACTGGAACACATTGTTCAACTCTGCGGAGATGGCAAAATCGCTTCAGAGTTTTAAAACACCACTTGATCGACACATCCATGAAGGGATGTACACTACAAATTTCCTAACCATCATTTTAACCAAAGCCCACGTGTAGTTAGATGCGTATGTCTGACGGAATATTAATTTATTTTGACTCATATATCGATATAATTGAAACCAACAGCTTCATTGAAATTTACCTCATTCTCATTTTATCACCCTTTCTTCAAACCGATAAAATGTCTATTGAAATTTTCTGTCGAACTTCACAAAGTCACATATGTTCAAACAATGATATTTCGCTCTGCTTTAACAACCTACAAAATATCTGTCTTTTTCACCGAGAAATGCAAACTATATTTAATCACATCTTTACATCTCGGGCAATCACCTAGCGGTTTGCCCTTTAAAAACAGTCCGCAAATGTTTCAGATTTAACGGTTGTCTTCCTGACTACTAATTAGTCCCGGATTTTTTACGTTTACATTGACCGTAGGTTTTGCCTCAAGAAAGACTTCGTGAAAAGAGCGCCAGATTCAAATTCCTCTCTCATTACCACTCATCGTTTCCGTCTGTGACCTTGCAGCTATCGAGAGTTGTACTTCATTCAGTTCCCCCTTGAAACTGCCGCGTTGACTGCTGCATTACTGACCTTTCATTGCGCATCATCGACTTACTCTATTTAAAAACCCAAACATTTTCATGTGTGTATCTTTTGGTGTTCACACCAGCTGTCCAGTTCACCTACATTGATGACCATAACGCGCTTACACGTTGAGGCTACTCGTATGAACTTAATGCAGTTCGTGGAAGCTCGACATCAGTTTATTGAAACCCTGAACAAGCCTCAAGTTGCACATCGTCTGTGTTCGACACGCCATTGAAAGATAACGGTTGTAACCCCAGGGTCAGTGCTTTCATCCTCGACAAAGACTCACATTGCTGTCAGTATATACCAAAACGCTGTGATAATTTCAAACGTGTGCACAATCCATCGTCTACTTAGGCCACAGACACACAGTTTAAGACTCTCATACTTAGAGGCGAGTTGAAAATACTGCCGAAGACTGTCGACAGCCTCAATACCTGAACATGTATGCTGTCTTTTGTACGAGCGAGTTGAATCAGCAAAACTTTAATGGATAGTACTGATGAAATGTTGTCGGTATTCATACGTCACCAGTGTTTTCTAAAGCGGTAACACCATCAGGCCACAAAAGACCTGAGAGCAGTTCAACACTCGTTGCTTCTTAAGCTGAATAATAGGGACAGTAGTATCGTCATTGTGGAAGACGACCGTATGAAGAACATTTAATGAAACGAATAAACTGACATATGAAGGACTACAAGACAACTCCAAATATTGCTACCGACTGACGATATTCCTGCAATTTAGTGTGCGTGAGTGAAGTCGATCGGCCTAAAACAATCCAAATTGGAGGTGGTTGTAAAAATAACGACACTCTAACTCTAGACGCGTTCCTGTGTATGAACGATAATTTATTACATATAGTTGTTATCTGGATAGTGCCTAGTGGAGTTTCTCTCCAGATTGTTAGTCCGGATTACCTGGAATAATTCGTTTCAACTGGCATGGACTTTATACCACCAGTTCCGAGATTCAACAGTAACGTGCTTCCTCAAAGTAGGGCATGTTTTCGCATATCCTCCGCCAAGAACTCGTCGGATTTAAGTGTGAGCTTAACTCATTATAGATGTCGTGTAAGTTGTCTGTATTGGTGCCTTATAAATCTTGTTTTTCTATACATGAAAAGTATTGCGTGTAAAGTTGAAAGCCCTACGAATAGTCAGTCTGACTATGTGTAGCCCACAGATTCCAAGACTAGTGTACAGCTTAGCAATCGCTGATGGACATATTTCAAGCCCTGTGGTCAAGCGTTTTCACTGCAAAAACAATAAATCGAGGATATTTTGAATTTTTCTTGTATCTGCTATTTTTATCCATTTTTATTTTTTTTAAGACCATCAACACTAGCCTTCTTCTCGAAGAAATGAATAAAAAAGTGTTTTGCCTCTTCCAGTGTACTCAGTATTCCGTACACTGGTTGTCCAGTCAGCCCATCCTGAGGCAATAAAAGACAGCGTCATCTTCTCCAACGTTTCTTCCCACTGTATGTAATAGCACCTTGGTGTGAGATGGAAGCAATTCGTGGAAAATTAATGGACATGGTTTTAAACAAATAGCTGCTATGAGAAGCGCACCGACAATCACATAAGGAGTAACCACGCCAAGTAAATAATTCTCGAGAATGAAAAGGTAGACACATTTCGATTTTACAGTGAACACAAGTTACTTGGCGATCACTCTCGTTTGCAGATTCAGGTTTGCTTTAGATTGAACTCTAGTGACTCTACCATTGCTTTCGTATCAATAAAAATAGGCGAGTTGTTCTTAACAATCGTAATGTCCGTTCGCTTAACCACTCTGTCTGACACTTTATGTGCCGATTCACATGCACCTGCAATGATGTTCAAGTGGGCTGAACGAGCGGACGGCTGTTTCATCTGCTGCATGAATACACTTCAAAATGATTAGAACAACTGATAGTGCAACAGTCTTAGCTTAGTTAACTACCGGTTTGACATCTCATTTCACGATCGATGATTGCGTAAACGTCCCAGTTACTTTAATTCGGCTAGTGGTATGCACTATGACGAACTGTGATGCAAATGAAACTACAGTAGGCCGCCTGTTTCGAAAATGAGAGACCTGAAAAACCTGCTGCTGAATGTGAAGCCTGCTGCTGAATTCAAATGATATAGCTTTTGTAACATTACCATTATTGCTTTAAAGTAAAGATCCAATGTATCTCCCCCCTAACTACACGTACCATATTCTAATCGTTCAGTCTGTATTGGGTGAACATACATTGTTGAAACAACCCATATGGTTATCAGAGCGTTGAATGCATTATATATCGTGTGGCTATAAAGTTTCACCCACTATTCCAGCTTGTCTGTTTTATGTATGTATGGATATATGAATATCACCCGATAATTTCGTGCCTCCCATTGATAAGAGTGAATAAGTCTTTGGTGTATAAAATGGTGTCAGTTTTTCACCTTTAGAAAATGACCGCAGAGGAGTTCGCCATTTCATAGTAATTCTGGTTGATCTGAGTTTGTTCAACAGTTTCGCTAATTTGTTGACAATTAATTGCTAGCTCAAGAAGAAGAACGAAGAACTGTGTCGCACGAGTACTGTCTGAATAGGCCAAGATAAATGTTTGCATGTGCACACTACAGACTGCCCACGTATCAGTGTGTGCAAGCGACCTGTGTTGTAAGCTTAGGTCCACTTCTAGGCGTAAAATATGAAGACGACTTGATAGCGAGGACTTGTGGGTGCATCAGTTCAATGCAAAAAGAATAACATCTCCAGACTCCTTGATAAATTCTTGACTGAAAAATCACGTAACAGACCGAAGGTAGGCATTTTTGGTTCAGCGGCCTTCGGTTCGTTGAACAAACATATGCTGATGATTGTTGGCCATCTAAACATCAAGTACTCACTGCAGCAGATACCAGTTCCTGCTGTTTTCTGAGCATGGGTGAGTCACTGGCAGATACTAAGCGGATCTGACTGTTTGAACGTCCTCTCACCACTGGGTCACTCTGTTCCTCATAGAGCACACTGTCGCCTCCGAATGATAGTTGGTACACAGCACGGATGACTCGGGATTGGCCTGCGAATGCAAACTGACCATCAGTTATCACTGTGGTGGAAAACTAATCGGATTCACTGATCGACCGGTCACCTGGATGTGTTTCACAGTGGACTGTGCTGAGATGCACTGTGAATCAAGCTGTTTCCCGTGTGATAAACTTGCCGAGAGCCTGGTTTTGAGGCTTAAGTAGCAACTTGATTCATCACTTACCAACAGGTGCTTGTTTCTCGTAATCTCGTGAAAATACTCATTGAATCATAGAAGACAACCGCGAAGAACAACCGTTTTTGATGATTCTTCATCAAAACAGCCACAGGACAAAAACTGGTAGGTGCGAGCATGTGGCGTTGACTCGTCAGTACCAAATTCACAATAATGTGAAACGGGTTCTGATATCGAACAGTTGGAGGGGCAGGGTGGATAGTCAATCGATGGGTTAGGAAAGTTCACTAAGTTCAGGGAAAGGTCAGCGTTACCAGCAACTGTTTCTGAACGTACCAGAATGAAGGGGTATTTGCCCAATTGGGTGCAAAACTCTGTATTACAGAAGAACGACAATGTCGCTGGAACACCAAAGCAACCAGCGTCCGCAGCCACAAAACACGTCCTGCACACCGGTCACGTTATCGACCCAATTTGTGCATTCACACTCCTATCACGTCACCCGAATCCAACATTCTTGTGGTTTGCTGATGCGATCGCAATCAATCGACTGAAGCTGATCTTGTTTGTTCAGAAACGTTTGCTCGTAAGCTTGACCCTTTCCTGGACTTACTGATCTTTCCTAACCCACCGAATGACTATCCACCCTGCCGCTCCAACTGTTCGATATAAGAACCCGTTTCACGTTATTGTAAATTTGGTACTGACGAGTCAATACGAAATGCTTGTATTTACCAGTTTTCATGTTCTTACTCTTTTGTTCAAACTTCTGAAGAGAACCACTTGTTTCAAACTTCTGAAAATGTTTATCAGACATCACCTGTAATTATATTGGGACCGATGTGTAGGACAACGGATATTCTGAATGTCATTCTGCCCACAAACTGCTGCACAGGCACTGTGGACAAATTTGCCGTCACTTGCCCTCATTGGGGGTATCCTTAGATTCAACTAGGAAAAAATTTGTGGAATTTCTATTCAAATAGCATTTCAGAAATACGTCGGACCCAATACTAAGTGTTTCGACAAAAACCAGGTCAGTTTGTTTACCGGTGTGTCCCGTGACAACTAGACGTAGACGATACTACGGTTGTAGCACCAGTAGCCAAAGCTGCCTAACGCACCTGGTTGGTGACTAGTCTACTACCGTACACCTGTAAAATTGTTAACATTGCTACCTCGATTCGGCATCTGTTGGGAGTCACTGAATATAAATTTAGTCACTGCTTTCACCCAGTTTAACCCTGTGAGTCAGAATTGGGCCTGGATGGTTATGTGCGGGCGAAGTTTTTGTAGATCGTCACACGGCTTGTTAAGGAGATATCAGCATCCATGGTTAAATTCGTCTCGCCGTTCAGTTTAGCTCTGGATCGCTTCAGGACCACTCAAATCACTACCTATTAAAACCTTTCGTTCTGCTGATTGACAAAGCAAGGTCAGTACTCGAGAGCATGTGATTAATTTTGTGATGTAACAATAAAAGCATTGATGCGGCTGAAAAATTTGAGTTTGCATTTAGCACAATAAGAAGTCTGCCTAACCAAAGCATTCGACCTATCGTTATTCAAGCTTGAAACCGCATGTAATAAGTATTATCGTTCAATTTTGTGAACCGTTGGCCATGTTGACTGGAAACATTCTCGGATTCAGAAATCGTGAAGGACAGTACGTGCTCGCACAGATGGGTGTAGCATATCTCATAAAGCCCCTTATGGCAAATGTTTACTGCAAAACGATTGAAGGAGTTCTCTTTTCAATTAACTTTAGCCTCTTTTAGTCAGTGCGTTTGTTGTGGTGATTTGCATGGCGGTCTTCCTACAGTCATCCGGAAATGAGAGAGTGCCACACCGAAATCACTACTGGAAGGCCAATCCTTCAAGTGGTGAATCAAAACGAATCAACCAATCAGTCCAACTTATCAACTTAAGCTAACCTCAAGGAGTCACTTCCCTTTGGCTACCTTTATCAGTAGTAGTTAGAAGCTAACTTTGTTCTCTGTATCACTGGTAGAGGAACTGCAGTGGGCTGCTATGGCGATAAAGCGAAAGTTAAGTAAAACGTGTGACGTAAGATTTTCGCTAGAACACTGGTATTTCTGTCTACTTTCTCCCCACTTCCCATTATATGGTATGAACTCATTCAAAAGCAGTACATTTTTCTGCCCACGAAGAAATTCGGTGAACCACTATTTGTGCATACGCCGCAACAATTCCTTTATCGAATAGTCCGAGTCGTAACTTCATATAATGTTTCCAATGATCTGGGCTAGAGCACTTGGATTGATGGTAGGTGTCACAACTAGGTTAATTGTCAATAGGTGACATAAAAATAATCTACTGTCTCAATTCAAAGCGTGGAGTTATTTGGAGTCCTTTGCATGGGCTACATGAAGGTATGTTGGTGAAAATTCCTGCTTATTGAAGAATCTGATAGCATTCAGTTTCTAAATAAAAGTCACCTGAGGCTAGTGACGTTCACTGACGTGTCTCACACAGAACTCAGCACAAAGCCGTACACCTCGGTTGCCTTGTTTCTTCATCACATTCCGTTCTGCCCAAATTGAGTTCCTAATGTTTTTGAGTGATTTTTCTACAACAGTGTACATTTTGGACAGTATTACGTGGCAACAGACGCTCTAGGAGAAGTGGGATCTTCGCAACCGGAAGTAATACTGATTTTCTTTTGTGTTGTTTGTGGTCAAGAAATTACAATGTTTTTCATCGGTTCGGACTGGGATATCAAAATGTCTGAACATGATGAAGTCGCTACAGCCCATCTGGAATAGAATATGGCAAAAACTCTGTTGAAATGAGGAGCTCTAGAAGGCAACGGCTCAGGTGCATCAGTTTTTATCAAAAGGGAATCTTTCCAGAAAAATCTGAAGGACGTATCCCCCTAAGATTATCCGATAACGTTTCCAAACGTATGGGATTACGCCAAACTCATGTGATCTATTAGTATCGTACACGAAGGTGCTTGACCTTGAAGCTCACAAAGTCGTCTCTGAAATTTACTACTGTGCAGTTGCCAATACTAGCTGGCATCACATCTTTTAATACCGTGGTAATCGTACAACCATTAGGGATGAGAAGGCCTATGATTGTTAGGTGTGCTTCAGATATGAGAATTGAGTGAATTCATCAAAATGGAAAATGAGTGCTTATTGTACACCTAAAGCAGCATAATAATAACGAGTGAAGTCAATGTAACCCTGATTAAAAATAACTCTGCCTAAAGCAGACCAGCAATTTTTCAGTGCACTGAATCCGATCACAATCCGAATCAGAACAGAGTTAGTCACAGTTAATTACGCGTAATCTGAATGGAAATTATGAATAATGTGTTGTTTCATGAAAATCAGTCGGGTAAGTTTGAAACAAAACATTAGGAACAAACTATTAAGAATCTCGAATAATCCGAAAGCTTGGACACTCGTTTTGGTTTTTGAGGCTGTTTTGAACAGCTTTCCTAGAATTTCTCTAACTGGAAACAAGCAAATATGCCTGTTTTCGCATCTTATTGCGTAAAATGAATAGGCTATAGAAAACAACGTCTGTGGTGTTTGACGCAATCAGGCCTTAAAAGCAATCAAGTTTCTGCCGTAAAATATCGTACCATTAACTCTCATAGCTGGTAATAATCGTTCACAGAACCCCTAATAAATCGTGCTTGAAAAACCTATCTTCAAACGGTACTGTAGGGGCTTACTGATTGGAGAACGTTTGACAAATCACAGCAAACTGTTGCAAGATACAATGCGGTCATTCAACACCAACCAGTCAAAGCGACCGTCAGCTGTATCATCCAATTTGTTTTCAAGAGATATGGACTAAAACAAGCTGTGTGAACGCACGCTAGATTTAAAAGTTAGATCACAATGTGACTAATGTAAACGGTCGTGAGATCAATTTTCGGTCCAACAGTCGACCCAATTTCTAACTTCACTGGGAGCTCATGTTTCATCTAATATTGGGGGCGTTGTTAGACCTTAGGGGCGGCCATCAGACGAAAATGAATGCGTCTGACCAGACCGTTTACAGTTAATTATATGTTATGGTTTTGTTGCGATCGTCTCCAAATATGCTTTCAAGTTCTGAGAAAGGTTTCGACGGAAACCGGTTATCCCTGCCTGTGCTGGTAGTATTGGTGCACTGCAGTAATTGTTCCAGCCATTTGTGAAGCCTGCTGGACCACTTCATCATTTTTTTCAGAAAGGACAGGTGCAACCAACCACCTGGTTAAACGATTCTCACAGGTAAAATTATGTCGGTAACATAGCTGTACGGTAATGGACAACCTGCATCGGCGTCAACGTGAATGGAAACGGCCTCCGGGTCGGTGAACGTACCGGATATGTTGACTGATTATCTATGGATTTGATTGGGTTAACACATACAGCACAAGTTTTACCTATTTCAGATATCTTTACACATTACTGACGAGAGCAAACGATCTAAGGCCAGGTTGACTGTGAAACAAATGCTGGGGTGGGCCATACACGAAACAAGCTAATGAAGACAGTATTTCAGAACTTAGGTGAAACGACTGAGTATTAATGGATAGATAGTATCACACACAACTGTACTTTCACATTTAGCCAATGAAAACTCTAGAAGCCTCAGTGGGACTGGTCTACACTGGATCTCTGACTTATGTATTGTGTAGTTTTTTATGGTTAAAAGTGTCAAATCGGTGCGAACTGTGTACATTAACTGTAGTAATTGTGGTGGTGGGATTAGTAGTAATCGACGGACTGGCTCAACCCCTATGTCACTCATGATAAAGTAGAAATAGAACACCGGGATATTTGGACATAGTAACGACTTACCCGTATTTCGGGTTGGCAACACTTTTATAGGTGGCAATACAGAAAGCATGAGGCAAAGATTGTGAAACAGAAAAAGGCCAGTAATCTCGCGTTTTTATGGGGTGCGGGCTGTCAGTTTTTACAATTGTCGAACCGATTTTAGTGAGGCACTCTGGACACTACTGGTGGCTCGTACTTTTATACTTTCAGCCGATAGACAAACGGCTATGACATGCTTTCTTTCTTGCACTGTTAGTCCGCACGAGTGAAGCGTCGGTGAACGTTTTCATTTCTCTGATGAATAATATACAAGTTGTGAACCATGAAATGTAGCCTAACTGCCTGGTTTGGTGTTGGATGAGAAGATAAACAACCTGCTATCTGTCAGGATCCAACAAGTAACGAAAATGATGGGCAGCTAATTATATCGGCAAATTCTCCTAATCATACACGCCCTGCTTGCCCTGAGAAGGCTGTAAAAGCTCTGAAAAGAAGAAAGTGGGTTGCTTTTTGCAGTCAAAGGCTTGATGGAGAGCGGAACTCAATGTGATTTGCGAGGGATCGGTGACGAGAAACTTAGGGTCTCCTGGTCTGTATTTAGTCATACCAGATTGATAGTTTTTGTCAGTGCAATTTGAGATTTCTTGGATGCTGCAGAATCTACTCTCGTTGCTGGAGCTGGAGCAAAACGGCGTATATTCGACCGTAGTTAATCAGCCAGAATTTGTTTGTAATTCCCACAGCTGAGGATGTATCCACGGTAGTTATTTTTTAGTCGGAGTAATTTAAGAAGCATCGTACCAGAGGGTGGCAGGGTGTAAACATATATATGACCTCGTTGTTTGTCGTCAAGACCCTAAATCATCGTGAATTTGCCACTTTCGAGGTAGATGAGACAAGATGACAATTTACCACGTAAGTGACGGCGCTGTACTGTAAAAAGCGTCGGACCACTTCTTCCAAACGATTTGAGTATTCTGTGTCAGGAGATCACAGGTGAAATGCCAACAAAGTCATAGTGTTTGACAGCCTAGAAGCTGGAACGGTTGTGCAGCGTTGCTTCAACCGAAGGGAATGAGAATGATTCCAGACATGCCAAGTGGGTTCGTGATGATCTTCTAGGGAACATCGTATGGTACAATTGCGTCTGTTGGTAGGGGACGAAACAGGTCAATTCTTGAAACTTGCTAAGAAAACTCAAGTGTAGTGCTACTTTCTGAGAGAGGTGGGCTGAGGAGTCTATAAGAATGTTAGACCTATGATCACTTGTGTGTAAAGTTTAATTTGTAACAACCAAGCTCTCTTAATACTAAACCGGTACTAAGTATCCCTCCGGAACAGTTTCCCCAAGTAGATGACAGGGCTCATTGACCTGTGAAAGAGTAACTACAGCAGATATAAAATGAACACCCACCAGAGTTGATAAATGTTTTCACACACAGAGAACATTTCAAGCAAGTCAATTTGCAAATTAAACCCCAAACCCCAGTTTCGCTCCCTTTAGAGCACGATATTTGTGCATGTAGTTGTCTAAACCAGCGTTTTTGTTTCCAGACAACGTATTTGTAAGTAATTTTCGATTACCACAGCTCCATTGATACACATTAGACAAAACATGATCGCAACACTGTGACAACACTCCTGAAGAAGACCACCCGAGGTGGTTGAAACGTAGAGTATTACAACTTGCTCGTAACGTTGTGTTATTACCAATCTGTTTATCAATAACTTGTGAGTAGTGTTTAGTTCCTTGAAGTCTTTCCATTAAACTTGTCATTTCGGACTGTTATCGATAAAAGCACACAGGGGTGTACTATTTTATATCCCAAAGCACACGATGACTATGGAATTAAAGTGTGTCGCGGTTCCATTCATATATAAGAAATTCAGTTCATTTGAAAACTCTATTCTTACTCGTTAGTCACAATGAAGGCATGACTGTTGACGACGGACCAGGTCATGGATAAGTACCACTTAATGAGGTTGCTTTGGGGCCATCATGAATTAGTTGATTTGGAGTCACAATATGAAATGATCTATACAAATCGCATCTTAGACAAACGAGTATCGGCTGACGAGACCGCCGCCAAATAGGTAGATGTTGAATGGGTGTGACACTGTAAACTTATCAACAAAACTATCGCAGAGACTAATGGTTTGGCTAACTACACTTGTTTATTTGCAAGGGACCTTTATCCATAAACTGTAACTCGATGTTCAGTGCCGCTGAACTAACCGACTCTCCTTCTCTCGATGTCGATGCACAAATTCATCGAACATGGTTCATAAGCTCAACACAGAAATCAGAATGACTAATTCCACCTTTTTGATGTTTATACCAGTCGATATTCGCTAAGTCTGCAATGTCCAATATATAGAATGTAACTTGTAAAAGTTCATTCCTTTCAGCAAAACAAAACCGCTAGAACACGAAAACTGGTAGATGCAAGTATTTTGTGTTGACTCGTCAGTACCAAATTTACAATAACGTGAAACGGGTTCTTATATCGAACAGTTGGAGGGGCAGGGTGGATAGTCCATCGGTGGGTTAGGAAAGTTCAGTAAGTCCAGGAAAGGGTCAAGCTTACGAGCAAACGTTTCTGAACAAACAAGATCAGCTTCAGTCGATTGATTGCGATCGCATCAGCAAACCACAAGAATGTTGGATTCGGGTGACGTGATAGGAGTGTGAATGCACAAATTGGGTCGATAACGTGACCGGTGTGCAGGACGTGTTTTGTGGCTGCGGACGCTGGTTGCTTTGGTGTTCCAGCGACATTGTCGTTCTTCTGTAATACAGAGTTTTGCACCCAATTGGGCAAATATCCCTTCACCCTGGAGATCAAGCACCTCTCGGTTGTGCCTGCAGTTACATGTAAACTGGTAGACACAACGTGAGATAGCACTGACAGGTTGATCTTCTATGATTGAAGGGACAGGCAGTTTGTGGGTCCGGGTTAATACGCAGAGTTCCGCTGCGTTAAATGTTCGTTTTATCGAATTCACTAGTCTCTGAGTTGTTTGATGCATGCTATAATCAGCTTTAAAAGGCCACCTGTTCGGAAGGTGGGTTTGGTCTACCATGCCTATCTATGAACCTTTGTGGATACCTATTTGATAGTAGTATAGATGTGATCAAGTCTAATTCTTTTGCAAGGCTATCCTGTGTACAGATTCGTCTTGATTGTGTGAATAGTGTATCCACTAGTGCGCCTATGTGATGGACCGGTGTGAAACTACTAAAGTTTAAGTATTGACTGGACCACGTGGATTTCCTGTAGACGGCTCTTTTGATAGAGCCATCGTCCCNGCGAAGCGATTCTCATTCGAACTTACCAACCGACGTTATGTGCACAGAAGTGGTTGAAACAACCGGTCGGGTTGCCATGGTCATGATTACATAATAACTGGTGTGCTTGTATGTGTGTCTAGTCCCTGTGTGTCGTTAAATATTTGTTGTATATAACTGGCATGTTTTACGTTTGCGACTGATGAGAGTAAATGAAATGTTAACATATCGCAATATATGTCTTCTTTCTGCTCTGATGAAGTACTAGTGTATCGTCGACGTAGAGTTTGTAATATGGCAGACTCCCTATGTCTGTGGCTAACTCCTGCTCAATCCTTAACATGAAAAATTCTACTAGGGTGGGTCCTAGTAGACTTCCCATGGCTGCCCCGTCTATTTAATATAATCCGTATGCACTGATTTTAAACCCGATTGATTAATGAACTTGGAACCATCTAGGGAGCGGTGTAGTGAGTGGCACACGCGATCAGCTGTCGTCCAAGCTTACCTTCAGAGCGTGTCGAAAGAAAGTTAGATTATGCTGTGGTCAAATTACTAAAAACAGTTTCAGCATTTTTCTCCAAACCCAGTGAGGCACTATGAACATGACGGTGAGATGTAGGTGATATGAGCGCTCGCATGCGCTTATCCGGTCACTCTCGTCTGAACCCACGCTCGCTTCAGTAAACACAGTTCACGTATTACCAAAAGTGGTTTTCATGAATATGCCAGAACATCGCGAATTCCCCAGTTTAGTCGCCCAGGAATAAGACGAAAACACATACAGCAACTTACTCCAATTTTGTAGAAAATGTCTCTTTACAGAGACGTAGATAGAAGCGTAACGTTATCAACACAAATATTGATGAAAAATCAAGAAGATGACAGCAATAGACTGAAGTAAGTGGATACAGACCACAAAAATGGGGCGCAATTCAACGAAACCAATAGCCAAGGGGATAAGAGAAAGCAGACCAGCCATACGCTGGCTAGCGGTGACTCAGTAAAAATACGACACAGACTTCACCGCAAAAAAAATGTATGATGAAGCACTGTAATAAAAATGTCTGTATTGTACACCAAAGAAAACCTCAAGAGTGGAGTAACTCATTATCTTTCTTACAATAAGGGTGACGTCACCATCGTAGTTTATCTGGATGCAGTAAATCACGAGACCAGAAATAGACAGATAAATAGCACTAACCAACTAACAAAGTTCAGCGCACATTGAAGGGCTCGTTAAACCACCACCACGACGAAACTCTCAAAAATACTCGGTAAGACTCAACGGTATTCTTTCCGCGACCATTTGCCTACGACAACTAATTTCACGGGCATCACTGAACCCACGCCTTTCGACTACAAAGAGAGTCATTGAACGAAATGGATGAAACATTGTCACTATAATCTAAATCCAGGCCAGTCCCGTAAGTCTTCGTGAGAACCAATCAAGAAGAATAGCTCAAATCGATCAAGTGGTACTCATTAGTTGCCAGACTTTAGACGGTCCAACTAGTTTTTCAAGCAGGTCACAAGGTATCAAAGGCAGGAAAAGAAACGATTATTGAAACATGTGAGTGTTGGAGACATAGGTTGAATGAAAAATGACCTATAGAATGTTTAATACCGTGTCAGGCTAGGGGGGAGCAAACTTGCTCTACTTTACTGGCACATAATACATGATAGTGAAGTGTACGCTTGAGAAGTGGTTGATTGGTCATAAAGCAAGTAAATGTAGCAACAGATTATTCGAGGTACACAGTTGCAGAATCCGGCGGCTCAGCTTTCTCGTTTGGACAAGGTATTTGTTAGTTTGCGTTCGTGCTGGAATAATGTGAAGTTACTCAGGTTCAGGGGTTGATTGTACTGCATGCATTTCGAAGATATGATTGTTCAAATACAGTTATTTTCTCTAGAAACGGCTAACAGTTGTTAGCTTCGAATTCATAGGTTACCTTTAGGGTAAGATGAGAACAAGTCAATAGTTGCACCAAATTGACTGCTGTCCATTCAAATCGACTGAACATTAACTTTTCAACTGTATAACAAACTTGCCGCACCCTCCGTAGTCTTTTGCCTAGTCGTTAACGAATGGATAATTTATTTCATTGTGCATTTAATCGACTAGCTTAAATCCCAGACCGAGAATTAGATGTGTACACCACCGTTTGCTGAAAAACTCTGGAAAAAAACCACACGGGTTTTGAGAATGTATGGCGAAGAATTAAAACACAAGGTAGTCAAGGCATAGAGATAATCGGGCGGTAATACCACATGTATTAGTTATGTCAGTAGAACAAAATCATTTTATCGAACGTCCACAAGCAAACGAGATAGTGTTGGGATGTACTGGGTAATATAAATAATACGGATCTATCCACTCGGCGCTGAATCTTCTTCAGACAATGCCGACGGAAATGACTCAACTTCATCTTCAAACAGCTGATGTTTGATTTCACATTTAGACCAACACTGTCTCGCAGATGATGATATACCCAACACTAGGTTGCTCGACGTCACACGAATAGTCTTGACAGTTTCGTCTGGAGATATGTCTGTTAGCACTAACGTAGAGAAGTTCCCCTGAAATAAACGCAGGTAGAATTCTCACGGCTGTGTGATCGGTCCAGAAGAGTAAATATACAGTACTTTCATTCAGATAAACAAAAGATAGTATCTGGAATCTTGGCGTTTTGATCGATCGTGGTGTGGGCGCTTGGCCATGGCAACTGCAACGCCTGAACAAAGCGCTTCTGTGCGCACAGGGGTGGATTATTCAGTCGTACTTCGGCTGTGGCCAAAATTTGGTATCTGACAGCTTTTGAGTGGTCCTCGTTGACTCAGTAATTCGGATGAAAAGAGGAGGCCGGGTTGAAAGCATGATGTGTATCAACCAGGTGAGCAGCGATTGCGCTAGTAATCGTTTTGATGATTCCGCTATCAATGCAGGCTGGATGATGCTCGCGGGTACGTTCAGATAGATAGATGGTCATGCTGCCCACGTAACTAGTTCCAAAGGAACAAGTAAATGAGTATACACAAAAAGTAGCCGCAGAGGCAGGCAGTTTATCCTTTAACCGTAAACATGGGGCTGAAGTGGAGTTGAAACAAACAGGTAGGTTGGCAGCATAGAATGTTCCATTGGTAACATTGTTAAGTCTCCTAGTGATTGTTTCAACAAATGTATCCCCTTCGAATGGTAGTGAAATAAATACTGTCTTCTTTTCCGTTAGGATCGTTTTATCTTGTTTCTTTCGACGTTCCGTAGTCTTGTCCACAGAGCGTTCTGGATAGCCATTATGTAAGAGCAGTGTATGCAGAAACGTTAGTTCATCGGAGACCGTATCCCATATACATATTCTCCTGGCTCTATTGGCCATGCAGTTTGAGATTTCTCTTCTGCCTTAGAGAGACAAAGCCGGTGAACTAGATATACTGCCCATTCCAGGTTTGTTTCTATAGATTTTACGTTAAACCGACCCATCAGCACGTCGCTCGATGAGTACGTCCTAGAATGATAGTTATGTTCAGCTTCTAGTGTAAATATTTTACGTTTGTGTGGGCCAAGTTGAAAATGGCTAGGATATCGTTTGATTAGCATTTCCACTAACTATACACCTGATGTAATCCACACATCGCTCATAAACACTAATTCCACGAATGCCTCCTTTTAGTTGGTCATTCTCAAGTTTTGCCATGAAGGTGTTCGCAAACACTGGCCCCAACAGGGATCCCATTGCCACACCATATATTTGTTAATATAGTACCCCAATAAATTTAAACTGTATGTTATGAGTACAAAAATACCACAGCTGTTTTAATTCTGGTGGGGGTTTACGGACACCTAGGTTATTAACCATAATCACACAAATGGTCTATTGTCTCTTTCACTGGTACATTTGTAAACAAAAAAATAAGTCCAGGGAAAACATTTATTGTCCGGTTAGGTTTAGGCTGCTGATTGTAGTAATGAATTCAAAAGAATCTCGCAGGCTAGGTTTTGACAGTTTCTTCCTGACGGGTCCCAGGAGGTGCGACAATCATTTAGCCAGCGAGTGGTATGGTGAGTTGCACACATCCAAAATGAGTGGAACAGGTTTCCCCCCCCAAATTGTTAACTTTTGGTAGTTCGTAGGGCCTGGAAATTGTGATTTCAATTGGTCAAATATGGTCAGAAGTTGGAGAGTCAGCTGTCCTGTTTTTTTCTTGGGGCGCAGAAGTTTCGACAAGGGGTTTTGTCCTTCTCTTTCGTCACCTTCGTGAATTTGGTTTGTCACCTAGTATTGAGCAGAACTATCTCAACACCTTTATCCAGCTTGGATAGAACAATGTTTTCATTTTTTTCTCAGACTTTCAGCTGCTAAGATGTGTTCATGCGTTAAGAGATGTTTCAGGATTGGACTACCCTGCTAGTATTGATAATAGAAGTTAACCAGTGTAGACTTCAATCGTTCGACATCTAGCGGAGATTATGTCTCAAGGTCAGACAACTAAGAAAACACATTCTCGAAACGTACCTCCAAATCCAGTTGCTTGATTTTTTCCTTTTGGATATTGCTATTTGTTTTGTTCGCTTTGTTCTGACAACTCTGTTTCATATAACGGTTATGAATTTCGCCTGATGCTGAATAACCGAAAACGAGCTTATTTGCTACATCATTTATCTGATGAGTACATTGAGTACAAGATAAACAATTCCATATATTATGAGCGTTGAAGCAAACTGTCCATGACGAAATCAGTGATACGCTGACCAGTTGTACCTTTATTTTAACATCCGTCAGTGAGTTGCTCGGAAAACCACGTAAAACAAACAGATCACCTTTAACAAAACATGTTTTAGAGCGCTTAATTTCCCACAAGCATCAATTAACATTCAAGCTGCTTATCTATCACACCACCTTCGTCCATAGATTTTGTTGTATGTCATTCGCATTCCGGAAACAAATGGTCTATCTGATTCTCCTCCTTTTTACACTCTGGTATTACCTTATATCTTCGTTTGTGATTGAACGTTGTTCGCGTTCATGTTGACTTCAAATTTGTTACACACGTTTTTTAACTTCCGTTTGCTCTGTTTTATCGTGTAGTCATTTCCTATTGTTTTGTTAGACACGGTCCGTCGCAGTTTCGGCAGGTCACAATAACAAAAATGTTCTTCTGGGTAAATGGCAAGTAACAAGACAACCTTGATTGTTCTGGCCCCGTACCCTAATTGAAAGCTCCAAACTGGAGGTAGAAGAGAACAAAAATACTGAATGCAACTACAAGTTGAAACAATCTGACGTACTAAAAGTTAGTCTTGAAGAGTGATAAAAGAATGCTAACATATATACTGCTATTTTGTACTCTTGTATGCAAAGAACTTTAATAGTCTATCTTTTGAAGATAATTTCAGTTACTGTAATAAACTAACCTTAAAGACTTACTGGATGAGTAAGCTGTGTCGCTTTAGCACGACCAGTCTGACGACAGAACAGTAACGCTGTCTGACAGAGTCATTTTGTAGGTAAAGTTTTTGCAACGCAACAAGTGAATTCTGAACTTCTAATGAGATTTCTCACTATCAGCATATATAATTTAGATGAGGAGTTTATTTCCTTGTTTTGACCAAATTCTCAATCTCTCCGTGCGAGATGTCTCAGTCAACTTGAACGACTGAAGTGGTGTAGTGCATAATAGATTACCTAGAGTTTATCCCCTAATTTCTAAACCTTCCATCTTCCTGTCTCAACTCAAACGATATTTCGCTTATCCCATCACTCAAATCGTGACAAACCGCACCATATTGCGCATTCAAGTTCTGACTTTCTGCAAAAACAAACCTTAATCAACTCCACTGTGAGTGATTAAACGTGCTTCTAAATAGGGTAAGAATTGAGGTGGAATACACGGCGTCGCTTCACGGTTGTTACGACTGACCACATTCTGTAATCTTCTCCGCTGAAAGTAATTATTTGGCCGCATCCCTAAAAGAAATGTTCACAATCGTTAAACCACCTTAGACCATATCTCCATCACTTGCACATATTCTGTTTGCCAGCAAATAATATGAAAGGTTGCTCGAGATAAAGTGAACACTGCGTATGCCTGACAGTAGTCTGTTTTCACAAATACTCTTCACCCTGCCCCTCTTGAATGAAAGAACCGCATTCTAGCTTCATTTTTGTTGCAGCGAGTCAGAGGTGCATATCTTTGCTACCACCGAGATTTCAAATCAGGCCTACACTATCATGTAGCGATCGTGTTAACCACTTCATCAGTGATCGAACAGTAGAAGCGATCTGATTATCACACCTATACCCATAGCTACGGTAGCTTATGTGCAATGCGTTTGCGGACACAGTTGCCATTCTGCTGGCCCCGAAAGTGACCTCGTGAATCATCTTTCATTCCACAAGTTAATGTTGCCATAACCCATCCGGTCCCAATCAGCCATACTGTCAATTCCATTTGTCCATTAAGTACACCATTATTTAACCATTGACAGTGAAGTGGTGTTGTAACTCAGCCATAATCAAATTACACACTTCCCATTCGCATTAACTGCCAAGATACTCGGACAAACTATTTGGTGGATAACATAAGAAAAATAGGAAACCAAATGATGACCACATATTTATGCTTCGGTAACAAACCTGACGTAATTTGAGAATAAACCTAAGCAAAGGTGTTCACAACAAAATGCAAATTCTCCTTCAACACACACACGTGATCTTCCCCAAACTGCTTCTGAATTTAAACAGTACAACTCCCAAAACCGATCGCACTTGTCTCATTTCCATAGGCTTTCCAGTTGGGCCTTCTCGAAAAGAAGAATTAGACTCGAGTTTCGCGTCTGTTAAAACTCATCACTAGTGCATATACCTAGCACGGCCGGGATTAGGACTCGGGCCACGCTTTCATGAATGATAAGAACAGTCGCTTGGGAGAAACCAGGAGAAATTTGTGGTTTCAGCAGATAAAAGCACCCCTTTTGAGAAATCAAAAACGTAATCAACAACCCTCTGGCAATTTCCACAGGCACCCTTCGTGCATTCGCTACGCTCGCCTCGTTACTGACGAGCCTGAAACATTTAGGCAGTTTGATAGTAACAATTGCATTATGTTATTACAGCTGTTGGAAGCAACATGGAAACCGACAACCAGTGTCCGAAGAGTAGAATGGCACTTTGGATTTGGTAATCATAGTTTTAGTAGCAAGTTACCCCCAGATGAGCATTGCCCAGTCAGCTGTGTCGGGATTCAGTTTATGCACATTAGTGCAGGCTTCCACCTGCGTCAGATATTGATTTGTTAGCTTGATATAAACAAAAAGTGAGTCAGGTTAAATGGACAGATAATCTTCCATTCTGTAAGGTTCGTTTGAATCTTCGAAAAAGAACCGATTTAGTTTGTCATTGTTAAGAGCAGCAGCTTGTGCATGTCGCCCACATCAATCTAACTTGCTAGTGCTTCCAGTTGTCTGTGGATGCTTGCTCTGTGGACCAGAAGCTCATCATTCTGTCACCGGACTGGTTGTTATATTGTAACACTTCCTGTGGATTGGGTACTCTTGATGTCAAACTCGCGCGTTTGACCGTAGGCGATTATTTGTGACATAGTTTCTTTGGATATTTCGCCGCCTAGTCAAACTGAATTGCAGCGATAATCAAACTAGCGTAAGTCAGACACCGCTGAATTTGATAGGTTTACTGTAACAGTCCAAAAATTCCGTTACCTGAACATGTACCGTTGCGAGGTGGTCTCCTTTCCACACAAATGTTACATCATCGAGTGAAGATGTGTGCAGCGGCCACAAGATAATTCCAAGTGTCTCCAGCTAGCAATAGTGTGTACAGCGAAACGTACTTTAGAGTGAGTAAGAAAACGTCAGTTCACAGGACGTCCTCATATCCCCGAAGATAGGTTGTGTAATACCATACACATTGAAACAAGCAGTCAACAAGAACTTCTTGATGCGACGGTGCGGTATGAGCTACCACTTCCGCAACAACTTGCTCAGAATAAGGGGATGGATTGTACTGTTTCCGATACTCGACTAAACGTCCACCTTTCGAAATCTACCTCGGGTGAATTGTATTACCATCTCACATACACCTCGTTTTGCAGTCTCGTTGAAAGGAGTTGGGTATTTCTTTCACAGGAAACGCTTAAAATGGCTCGGCCTTCTTTTGTTTTACAGTGTTCTGATTCTTATAAAAAGGATGGTTGGGTTTCAGATGGAAAACGGTTGTAATTTTTGGCGGAATAGTAGAGCGGGTGATTACGTGAAACAGAAACGCACTCCTTGTGAATTCAACATCACGAACGGCAGAGAAGGAACATTTCAAAAGAAGATAGGTGGACAAATGTGTTGTCTTCCAAAACCATTTGTCCCCACTAAAAATACCTACATTCTATGGAATCAGTCAAGTCTGTCGCAACAACAATGCGATATTTGGACAGTCACTCGGCTAAGCACATTGTTCATCGACGATTGTCAGATCTAATAAACGCCGGTTAGGGTGAACTGCATACCCGCTTTTGTCCTGCTTCAACCCGGCAACAACATCCAGCTTTTATCCGCCTGTCACACGTTGACAACATGCAAATAGATTAACGTGCGCGCATTAATTGCACCCGTTTCCGCCTGACAGTTAGTCGCCATACGAGAATCTAAACGCAGCGCACAGAAATCACAATTTCATGTGTTTAGTAAATTTGCCGTTGCTCGGTCATACGCAATCCCTTCAGCATACTTCTAGACGTGTAACAGGCTCCTGAAATTGCGACGTCCCGCTTGTTGACAAATCAGAGTATGGGCCTGGAATTACTCTGAGAAATAATGCTTGTCTTTAGTGCGTACGTAATACTACAACTGCTTGCAATTTTCAGTATATAAAAACTAAGCAAACGCACAAGAAAATCTGATGAAATATTAGTCCTTCTGTACTCTATCTGTAATAGATGGATGGGTGCCTCGCAGTTTCGAAAGCGAATAAAACGTGCAGTACTAGTCGGAAATCCATTAAACTTAAAGTTACACGTAGAAATTTACTCGCCTTTGATTGTCGCATTCACGATTAACGCACAGTTTTCACTTATGGAGGATAAATTTATTACCCTCTGGAAGGCTAATCAGTTGGGTGCTTCTGTATTCCGCGATAGAAATACAGTCCTTTATGTTTTGCAATGAATAGGAGCTTATTATCATTGACATGAACCAGTGTTCCCTACAGGATGAAAGCTCCAGCACACTGTCAGGAAAACAATGTTATGACGTGCGAAAGTTTTGTATTTTGCTGCGTTTATCGAAAAATCCACCCAGAACTATTTTTCTGCTACTTTAGGTGATGACTAAATTAAGGGCGTCCCAAACGATACATTATTCTTCCACGTATTGTCATGATTTTTCCAGCACCGAGCCCATTCAATGCAGCGACTATAATGTTCTTCTGTCGGTGATGGGTTTCTGTGTACAATACAATGTTACCTACATCCTTCCTAGATTTGGGCAATCTGTTTATGCCCCACAATGTGCACAATCCTGCTAGTGAACAACAAAGTTTTGTCTTTCAGTCTAAAAATTATGTAGATAGTGGAATGCGGTCATCGCAGCCGTCACCATGTTCCGTGTTGTATTGATATTGGCTGTTGTCGGTTGTTGCCCACTCGGAGTGATCAACTACCGTCATCACAGAGAAGTTTATCTTAATCGGTGGACTCTGATTGTAGGTTAACAGCCTACCGGATAGTGTCCAAGATATCCGCACAAACCACTCTAATGATTAATATGTTAAACCTGATTACTTCACTGTCGCACCTTAAAAACTTATTTATTTTCAAATTCCAACTGATGGGTGTAATCTGGCCTACAGAAATACATTAACTCGATGATGAAAACCAATGTCCGTTTATATGGTTAGTGTCTTTACCAACGTTCCTGCCCTTATTTTGTCGTGGTGGCTGATGCGCGTTTCTAAGATCCCTTTTTTCGTCAGTTGAAGTTCGAGGAGTTGGTTGGTTAAATGGTGTAAATCTTAACCATTTATTTTCTGACTTTTAAATCACATCGTTTGTTTCCAGCTCACTGATTTTCCACTAAAACACTTTGGACGAAATCGAACCCTTCTTGAATGTCACAGATTTCCCTTAGCTGGGTGTAGACTAACATTTCCGTAACCTGGATGCTGAAGGGTTGATACAACTAATAGCTTATCGCAAAAGGCAAAAACCGGCCTTATTGGTCAAGTCATTTTCGCTGGTGTACAAAAGATCCAACCACATGAGCACATCTCGTGCCATGTCTTTATTTTTCATGACTTGCAAGGAGAGTCAGAATTTGGTTGTACAAACTACGGTCTACTCATCATTCTAGTCAACACAAGAAATTTAATTCAGTTCTACCATATGCTGTCATACTATTCATTCTTACATTGTTGTTTGTTGTGGGAGCTCACAGAATATTCAAGGACAGCGTGGAATCTATATTTTTGACGAATGCAAACAACCAGATTCAAGAAGTTGTTTTTCAACCTCAATACACTGACCACCACCACACATCCCTTGGTGTGTAACATCAGGCAATCAAGTCGTCGAATCCAATTTTGTGCAGATCGTTCAACGTACACAATTTTGAGGCTTTAGTTGCGTTTGATTTGATCCCAGACTGTTCTGCTTAAAAAACCGCTGGTTCTCACCTTTTTTGTTTGAGAATGTGCAAAGTCGTTGAATTTCCTGGTAGTCAAAGACTTCTCATTTCATTGTTGGGGTTAACATCTAAGAAGAAAGTGGTGTAGATTTGTCACGTTAAAGCAGCTTTGGAAACTCTGTTTTTGTTCTGGACACAAATCATTGACACACCCAACACACTCAACGGTGGCGTTGGTAGATCTCAGCATTTGTTACTTGAAAAACCTTGTGGGTGCACTCTGTCCTCAGGATTATTTGCTGCTGTCGATTGAGTGGACGGATGAGTCCAAATCGGAAACCAGTGACGTCTACCTGTACGGTGTTGTGACTACCATTTTGAAAACAGAGAAGATGTCTCACCGGGAAAAGATGGCCCCTGGAATTCCGGGTCCTACCATTTAGTCGAAAGACCTAAGTCACTGACGGAAATGGCGTATGTGAGTGCAGGCCTGATTAAACAAGTTGGCTTAGCGGTTTAAGATGCCAGCTGTAAAAGGGTAAACAGTGAATAGACAATAAAATACACGTGTAATGCCTCTATTACTGTGAACAGTACATCAAATGAAATGTCACTGTTTCAGGGCTTGGTGCTAGTTTATTCTAAAATTCGTGAAATGTCTCAGGCAACTAATAACTTTTGAGAGGTGTTTTTTACGGCGGAATGTTCGTGACAGTGAACGTTTACTTGACACAGTTTTCGGTCGTACATTTATTTTGCAACCGCCAATGTAATTCACCATACCCTTAGGCACAACCAGTACCGCAAGGTTATCCTCAGAATCTGTAGTTGGTTGTCAGGGTGAGTTCATTATTTTGAATATAGGTGCTAAAATTCTGAATGAAGTAGTGACCATAATTATAAGAAAGACTGCCTCATAAACCTTCCGCTTAAGAGGAACACCACGGCAGATCAATTTAACCTCCAGATTGCCGACACTGACTTTGACGTAGAAGCCACCAAAGCACTTTAGATTGTCTATCATTTTGTGACCAGTTAGCCTAAGACAGTCTACCAGCCCATTGTGGTGATTGTCGAATCTATTGCAATTTGAATAAGCAACTCTAACCTGTGCTTCCACAAGAATTGTGTTCGGTCCATGCAATTTCCATGACCACAGATCAACCATGACAACTATGTAGTCATTCCACAGTTACACAAATATTTTACCCTGACCAGGTTTCTCATCATTTGGTCAAGGACCGTTCGCTTTGGATGCCGTACGTTATCGGCTAAATTGCTAGCCATTTGTAACATTTCTGTCAGACCGGTCACTGTTGCTCGATGTCAGTAGTCTTTCACTATGTCAACATCAATTACCACAGCGCTATCCTCGTGAATTGTGATCACGTCGGGGTGGACGAACGAGGTTGACGTTCACCGTTGTAACCCCCAGCAAAATGCGTGAGCAAGAACAGTACACCGTTTAGTCAAGTCACTGTCCGGATCATTTCATTTAGCACAACGCAAATCATGCATGTGCCAATACTGCTGTAAGATAGTAAGGAGGTTTTTCTATCGGCCGCACTTAACCAGGAACAGTCACTGAAGAAATGTCACCTTGATAAAAATTTGCTCACTGAGCTGATGTGCAGCCCAACAGTTGTTCAAGACCTTATCACCGTGGAGATCCCGGCTAACATAAAATCGTCAAGCAGGGAGGAAAACTGAGGTATATGGTAATCACGCTGGGATACCCCCGTCCATTAATGTTAAATGGGAATGGTTGGAACGGAATAACGCAGCACAGCCTTAGCCTCTGCGAGACTTCATTTTCACAATTTTATGATTATTGCAGTGCAATGAGTTTATAGTGAAGTATCAATGAGTAATTTGGTACGAGTGTTAATTTAGAAGAGACCGAGTTTTCAAAAATAATAGCTTTGGGTGGAACCGAACCAAAGCAGAAACAGCATGTTAAAATGCTAGCGGTGCTGCAACAGCTGAGCTCTAAAGTTACATCAAGGGTTCAGAAAGTGCATATTTAGACCAACCTGTCCGATGTTCCATGTGGAATCTACTAACCAACCAGCCATGCAATCAGTAGATAGGATAAATTTAACTATTGAGGCAATTTTGCTAGTGAACACTGGCGCCGGAGTGATTCCAGTACGAACTGTTTGAAAAATATTTCCGGAGCAGTTGCTCCCCCCAGTTATTTAATGCAGTCATTGTGAGAATGTGAAGTGAGTGAGCAGTTTTGTCCAAAATTGAAATTTGTGAAATACCGCCATAGCATCGTAACTCTGTTGATAGAAAGCCTGTAGCATCCAGGCACGCTATTTCTGTTGATAGCTAGGATTAAGACAAAACCCTGTTAAGATAAAACCCTGCTTATCCACCAGCAATTCTTACACAATCAACTAACAGCTCACCTGTGGTAGGAACTACTCTGCAAGTAGGTAAATGCTACTGTGTTATTCAGGCGAGTTAATCAAACTACTCAAGAACGGATCAGCTGAAACGTCATAAGGAGGAGTTTTAAGTGCTTAAGGTCGTTTCCAGATGCATAGTGAGAAAAAATTCGACTGTTCGTTGAAGCTGGCCGAAACTCATTTTTCCTGACCACCTCAGAATATTGATTCAAAAGTTTCCAGAGCTTTATAAAAGTGTGAAACACGGTATTTGGAGTGCATCTGTGACAGCCAGAGGTAATTAAGCATGCAAAAATACTCGAAAGCAAGACTGATGCAACACTGTCACAAATCATTTTGAGCTGTAATCTAGTAAGTGATAGTTCACGCGATTTAATGGAATGCACACTTTTCATATATGTTTACTGTAGAAGTACAACAAAGAAAAAGTTTTCAACTCACTACTCATCAGACCTTTTGGTGAACGAGAATCCACTTTATACTACTCTCGTATTATTTTACTTCTGAACCCTGATGTACTACGAAAGTTTACTTCCTTTCGTAAATTTCAAATGTAATTGTACCCATTACAATTCCTATCCATGGAACATAGAACAAAATGACGTGAAAAAGTACGGTCGAAGAATATCAAACACACGCAATGAGACAGGGTCACGTTTGAAAGTAAGGTTTCCGCTTTGTCTATAGGGGTAGAAAAGATAGAACGTTTGTATATACACGCATATTGGTACAATAAGCCGGACTATACCTTACATCCAGAATTTCCAGATCAGTTGTTTCCACACTGTCGTGAATTACTCATTGTATATTTACGTACTGAGTCAAGTTTTCCTCTTTGTTGATCATGCCACCAGCTTGTTCAGCCAGTCAGAAGCTAAAAACGAAATGAAAGAGATCGTATTCCAAATATTGTTTGAAGTGGCAAATGTAACTGAGTTGTTTAATACGACTCCGTATTCATATTGGATTTTGACAAAAACGGTGCAGTATATGAATGAGTAAATGTTTTGTTGTCCGAGCAATCACTTAACAATCATGTGGTGCTTGTTATTTCTCCTGACGAGTAGACGGAGAGTGGGCTAATTTCAGGTTGAACATCACCCACATTTCACAGCAGCCTTTCATTCAGACAGGTTTTTCAACTAGCTCCTTCCAAATACTCATGAGTAATCTAAACTACCGCCCAGCAGGTTTACTGAGACCAGAGATTTCCTCCCGTCCAGGAAGTCCTAATCGCGGGTTTATTAACTGGAGTTAACGGACTAACTGTGTCTCTTATCGAGACAATCGGGCAACCCGATCATCGCACACATGCGAAAGCGGTTGTGTGTTCAGATTTGATCATTCAGTCGTGCAAATGTGAGATCAGTGGTGCAATGGTCAACACGGTTGTCTCATGAATGCGTAATTGGAGTTCTAGTCCCGACCGTGGAGAGAATATGCATTACTGACGAACTCGAATGGGAGCAAAACTCGAGTTTAGTACTGTATTCGAAGGAGGCTGGCTGTAAAGTCTATTTGAATGCGGAAACTGCGATCAAATGTGAGTGATGTTCAACTTTAAACTTATTGTTGCATTCAGTGAAGATCAAACTTGTTCATTCTAAGCTTCCTGTCTTACCGGTTACTTCACCGTGGAGTAAAACGCCATGTGTGTCATCCTTACGTTTGGAAAACACTCTCATACTCTTTTCCGCATTACTTATGCTCTTGTATGTTTTATCAATCATGTTTTTGCAGGACGTGTTTCACTTCACAATAATGCACTTCCGTGAGAAATGTGGGTACTATCCACATAATGAGTACTGCTCATTTAAGTAACATCGCACACAACAACAGTCGATAAAGGAAAGAAATTTCAGGGTCATAGTTTTGTTGAACGCCGTGTAAGCCGATAGCAAAGCCTGTAGTCACTGCAATTATTTCACGCATTTGTTTTCGATTTCTACTCCTCAGTGATTTAACGACGTTCTGAGGCCATATTCAGTTTGAATGGAACGTTGTTTCACGTAGGGTGTTTCCTCCGTATGAAAAGTGATTACGGTCGTTGTAAGAAAGCGAGCGGTCATGTAACTTGTGTGCACACTGTAAAAGGTGAGAATCTAGAATCAGATTTTTCCTATGTGCACTGACACTGAAACATCATTCGCAGTATTAAGGGTATGGTCGCCTCACGTCTTTGGAGTTTTGAAGGTGGCATCACTTTGGGATACTGAATAGCACATTACTGTAGTAATATGTGTACTGAAGTGTACAATCTGCCCATTTTGTTACACGCCAAAACAGTCCTCCAGTAATCACAAAAGCTGATGGATATAAGGAATCTGGTTTGTATAAGTGAGTGATTAATCCGTTCGTTTGAACAATGTTGCATTTCGGCGGCTTTTATCGAATTCTAATCTGAACAGAAACTTAATGCTCAATTCGTTTTCTGTCCACTTCCGCACAACTAACGTGTATTTTTTTTCATCTTCTCCCTCCCCATCACAATACAAAAGATCCTAAGCGGGTCATTTTGCACGAATGGACCAGACTGACAGCTTTTGGCTTTTGTTTATTAGACTGGCACAGGTTTATTTTCAATTTTGAGAACGCAGCGACTCACCACAGATGACTACAGTGAACTACAATTGCGGATCAACATAAATATCGATATATAAGCTGTATGGTAACGTATGCTGCCGTGCATGATAGTCTCGTAAATACTGTTCTTTAGCCTTTGATAAGGTAATTTATTTTTTGAAACAACTTATTAGTTCTGCTTACGCTTTACCCCCACAACAGAATGTAAAGCCGTTAATCACGCCAGCTGAAAAATGTAGGCATTTAACCTCTCGTTGGTTGTTAGTGCGTTCATTTCTGTGGTGCAGGGGACTCTCTTGATTACTACTTTGAACCTGTGGGATGTCAAATGCAACACAGTCCCTGGTTTTCTAGTGGGTTTTCTAACCAAATTCAGGGGTTCAACTTTTAGTTATCCCGTGCAGTTTGATCCACCTCTGCTTGGCCGGATGAATGCGTTGAGCTAATCGTTTAAAAGTAAGAAATTGGTGACAGTGCTTTTCTCTTCGTCTGTTGGACCACCTACAGGCTTTCACGCTCGCAAATGTAGCTGTTATCTGCGGATTGGTCGTTTACAAGAAAACAGCCACCGGCACTTATTCAGGGGGATATCTCATTCCGATATCGTAACAATGTTCAAGGTCCTAGTTTTTAAATGAAAATAATACAGTTTGTGTGCATGGTGAAATCAAACGCTTCAAAAATCTACCAGTTTACGGTGAACCATTAGGTCGTAGTCAGTCCGATTGTGTGAATAATTTCTGTCAGAACTGATGCTCCGGAGCAGGGGACAATAACAATTATTTTCACGTTCTCTCGTGCAACCATCCACCATTGTGGGCTACTCTGTTTTCGACGTTGTTGACTGTCTCAAAATAAAGAGTGAATTCCAACCTTAGGACAGACCCATTTGTGAAGAACCTGGACTTTGATATTATTTTCAAGTTGAACATCACTCAAATTTGATCGCAACCGTCGCATTCAGACAGACTTTCCAGCCAGCCTCTTTCGAAAAGGAACACTAGACTCGAGTTTCGTTCTCATTAGAGCTCGTCAGTAATGCATATCCTTGCCACGGCCGGGATTTAAACTCCGACCATTCCAATCATGAGGCAACCGTGTTGACCACTGCGCCATTGACCTCACAGTAGGCACGACCGAATTTGGTATTACTCGAACCAGTGACTGGTCTGAACAATGACTGCACATAACACCAAACTAGACTTGCTCACCATGTCTGCCCACAGATGAATGGGATCTTCGTTCAGCATGGCTTGGTACTACTAGGCCAAATATGGCTAGCACACGGTGGGCACCATTGTGATGAACACAGAGGTAGATAAGGACGGATTATTGGTTCGCTAAATGTGATTTTCATTGCAATAGCGTTAGCTATTATGAGCGCAGAGCTCACATTGCATTATGGAGGCCTTTTTTGACTCCAGACAGTAGCTGCGTTAAGGCTGTAACGTCCAAGTTTACGAGCGGCGCAGCGATTCTCGAAGCATAGCATAACGTGTCTCGGATCCTATTGGAAAAGTGTTAGATTCAGATCCATCTTCTAGTAAATTGTAATTCCCTGCCGTTCGTGAATGCAGCTTTTTTATCACTTATCGTTTAGTGACAAAGTGACCGTGACGGTAAAATCTGTTGGAGATATATGGTACTTTTAAATTGTCTATTTGCACTCAGAGACACATGCTGGTTTGCAGTCCAAAGTTAATTTCAAACGTTGGAAACTTTGCACAGATCTTCGTCAGCAGCCTGATCTTTTAGACCAGGAACCGTAGTGGCCAAAACACCGTTTCAGGCAATTTTCTTGGTTTGGCAGCCAGATTTTGTATCCGGATGTACCCTTCGGGGACGATCGGCATACGCAAGCACACTTCCATTCAGTGAACAGCCCTCATACGTGTAAACCAACCAATATGCCACACTTAGACGTGAAAGTGACTGAGCAAGCAAACGTATAACACTATACAGCTTCCAACGCCTCTCCTTGGATGACGAGTGCCTCAACCACACGCCGGTGCCTACGGACGTAACAGCGTGAGCCACAACACAACACCACAGCTAGGCACTCCATAAACTCGACAATGGTAACTTAAAATTTCGGACACACACCTCGTAAGTTTGGAACTTGTTTTCAGTACTTTTATCAACCTGTATATTATTTGGTTTTGCACGTGAATTCCACGCGCCTTTCCTTTTCTTATCATCTCTATAATTGTGCCTTGTTCAACTGTACACATCACCTCTGGATCGTGTGTCCCTCCTTGTCATATGTCCCCATTGTTGAGTTGTAGTTAACTGTATACAATTAACGCACCCCTGCTCAACAGAGGTATCTCGTTTGCGCCCACTCGGAATTCCTGTTCATATAGTGCCAAAGTACAACATTACTGTTGAGCCATGACAAGAGCAAAATTCAAGTACAAAGAAAATGGCTGCAAATCCGATGGAAATGCAAAGATTGTTATCCAACATGCACAATGTTTGATCAAATCAAATACATTGGGTGTATCCTTTGCTGCCCAGTAGTAGTAAGCAGGCTAACTGTTGGCATCTAACTTCAATCAGTTCCCCGCATTTGCCGGGTTTACAGGATGTTTCTACCCGTTCAATCCTACACTCTATTCTTACGCCTACTTCTGCGAATATGGTCCGTTTAACATGCTTTCTGAAATAAACGATACTGTCTCACGTCCACGACAGTCGGTTGGCTCATGTTCAACCAGATATTTCATGTTTCGTTACTGAAAAGGTTTCGCATTCGGTCAGTTGTTTTAAAGTAAAACCAGATGTTTCGGGGGGAAACCGTGTACAGTGTGATAACTCCGTTGTTGTTGTTTTTGTTTGTCAAGAATGGATCATCTGGTTACCAGGTGCTATCTAATCACGAAATGTTTATTCAAACTGCACAGTTGGGATTCTTCGCTGTCGTGACTCGACCGGACATCAGGTTCTGTTTATTTCTATTAATTTGCGTTGTCTTCTGTTTTGGTTCCCATACCATCATTGGTTATAAAGTGTACACCGTGCGATAAAATCAAAGCCTATCAAGCCTTCTGGTATTATCTATCTGAATGTCATATTGAATGACAAGCTTGTATCTTTGCTAACCAACAAATCCAACCAATGAAAACGATGGACCGAAAATTGTCTGTAAATCTCCCCCAGGAAACTAAATAGTGGGCAAGAAATATGAAAGATAACCATACCGAAATTATAGTGCCGTCCTGTACGTTACAATAGAGCACAGATTTGAACGAGACGTTTTAACGGCCATGCTTCAACTCTTCAACTTGTCGGTTAGGCACACTTCAGACCAGGGGCTGTAGTATCTAGGTACTCAGACTTTTTCATCCAAGTTCCAGATTTCGGTTGTTCAGTTCTTCATCAGTACAAGTTGTCATTTTTTAGACATAGCAACCTAATGAGTCCCATGTATTTTTTGTGAGAGTAAACTAAGCACCATTGACTTTCCAATTTGGTACTTAGATATTTCAAAGTAACCGCATTCCAGTAATTTACGATACATACATAACAGCACTCTCTTGTTGGAAAATTACGGTTTCCTATACACTGAGAAATTAAACGGTAACCAAAAATGTACCATAAGAACCACAATCTCGACCGCTGTTTAAAACGTCCAGTTAAACAAGGAATTTAAATGAAACTGACGGTTGTTTGACGGTAGCACTCGGATTATACAGCTAGTTGCTCCTCTGATTATCATTATAATGATATTCTCTTGTACCAAGCCAAACAGGTTGCTTTCTTTCACATTATTGACGAAAGTGTATACTACTTACTGGCTCAAGATATATAGACAACAGCCCAACGTAAGCGCTAATCTATCCGATTCATACTCGTAAGAATGGTTTGTTGTTTAGGTTCGTACGTTAGCCAGTCAGCGTTCACAAGTGGCTGTTAACCATGTCTCACATGTACCTCGACAGTAAGTGATGGGTTGGGAACTCAGGCAGTTCTTGTTGCGCTAGTAGTTAATCATATTACGTTCATCATTCTTCTACAAGATTAGTCATCATTTCTCCCGCCTTTCTACTCAAAGTTCTTTCGCTTTTATTACCTGTGGATTTCTGCTATCCTTTCCGAAACCGCTGTGCTTATTCTTCCCGAGCTGAAATCGACCAGCTTTTTGGTGGTAAGCCCGAACGTTGATGAAAAAATGTTACGGTCTAGAAAGTAGTCAGTTAAAATCATGTGAACATTTGGTCTTAATGAACACCGGTAAAGTGATCAACGGCTGCTTCTGCCTCAAGAGGTGTGATCAGTACCGGTTTGGCGTTTGTATTATTATTCAGTGATGATTTAACAGCCTAGTACTCATTCAGGGGCTGCGGGTTCGAGTCCTTCAGGGCGAACATTTCTGCTTGTTGAAATTTTCCATTTTCTGTAAACATTGAACCAACTTTATTACATTCTCACAGAAAATCCGTTCATTTTTGACAGAAATATTTGTTGTCTACGTGAAAATAAACAGGACTGCACGATTTGTCTTAACAGTACGTTGGAAGTCAGTTTCGAGAAAGACGCAAATGCGAACGGAAACTTCGGGGTAACTTTCCATCACCTCACTAATGTAACCGGATCCTGTATTTCACAGTTTGCTGCCGTTTCACGCAAGTGATGCAACCGGAGGAACTCTAAGCTTTTGTGTTCGATTCCTACATGTTACCTATCTCAAGTTCCACCCTGATCTGTTTCGTTCTGTTTTGAATTCATCAGATAAAAATAGATATGGGGACCTTGTGTCGGTACTTAGATAGACCTGCTCACCAAGTAAAACCTAAGCTTCTAGTACTCAGTACCAGAATGATTAAAACAAGGTGACTGTAACATGGTTGGTTGTGTATGAACAAGCTGGGCCAAGAGGGGCCTGCAAAAGTTATACTGGTTTAGCTGAAGGTTACGAATTAATGCAAACTCATCATTCTTTCACCTTCTCTGCAAGCCTGTGGAAAAGTGGTAATCGAACCGAACTTTTAATTCCTCAATTCCACGCTGTGAACCAGAATGGAACTTCAGGTGAGGTCCTTTAATGAAAAAACGTTCGTTTCATTATAGTTCTCTAAGTTTTCCCACTCGCTTACGTTGTTTTTGGAAAATCTTTGTCAACCCCCATCAGCATTGGTCTTACATCTTTAAGTCTCTTACGACAGACTCAAATTAAGCTCTGGAGACATTAAGGAGCTCTCATTAGCAAAAAACCTATGCTCTGACGAATACCACTTTAATCATCCACATACGCCCAGAACGTCGTCTGTTTCATTCAACAGTTGAGCTCAGCCTGTTCACCTGGTCTGATGTGTTGTTCAATGAAATCATACTTTTTAGGAGTTGACTGTGTACACTAATCTGCCTGTAATAATGCACACTCGCGGGGCAGATTTATCGGGTCAGAATTTAGGGACTTCTATGACAACCCGATGAAAAAATAACCAAGAAGGGTTTGGATAGTAAAGCCCTGTAAATAAGTGTATAAGTTGTATATGATAACTAATAACATAGAAAATTTTGATTGCAACGGTGTCATGTGCACATATCCAACAAATGTCCAGTCAGAATGATGTGACATGAACCAAGGTCTTTAAACATCAGAGTTCAGCAATTACTGAGTCTTAAAAATGACAGGTCGATCTAGAAATTCTGATTTGAAATGGACTGCGAAAATGAAACTATAACAAACAACAACCATATCTTTAGGAAATTAGCGAAAAATAGGTCAGCAACTGTTTTTGCATTTCGTTAGACTTCCAAGACAGCTTTTGTGAAGTTTCGCCCATTTCAGTGCGATTTCGAATAGCAATCTGGAGGATAACCTTGGATTCACTGATTGTTCTGCCTGTAGGAGATGTTTTGTAACAATACCAGCTCACTCTACTCTTCGTTTATCTATTTTGCATTATTATTCAATCCAATAATATTTGGAACCTGTTCTTTTAGGCCCCATTCGGTTTGTATAGATTTTTCAAATACTTCCCCCCTTCCGTTTGAATTTCTTAACTTAATCTCGCTCTTTCTGAAATCGTAGTAATCTTTCGCTCTAAAGCAACTGTATTACGTCGCATCAAATACCTACTCTCAGCTTGCATCTTGTTCTTGCTTTGCTCACCTAACTGGGTTAAATTTATCTTGCTGCTTGCCACCAATATACACAGTGCGCTTTAATTTCACGAATGTAACCGATGAGATACGACCGAATTATCATTGTACAAGACATTGTTGGTCAGTGAGAACCAAACTTTCACATTGGAGAGCTAAACTGAATTCGGTGAAACAGTCCAAATCTGCCAGTTTGGTTTGCTTAGGCGACACCACCCAACAAATACTTATCTAAGATTAGTCAAGAAATTGCAGTCGATTTGTGTGTACGAAGTGGCAGAGTAAATTGAATTGAAATGGCTGAGAATCTAACGGATATTTGGTTGTTCCTGCTATGCTCACTAAAAATAGTATATGGCCGCATGTAAACCAATAGTCTATTGTGCATTAATTCATGAAGGGACAAGCTGAGCTTAAGCATTTTGTTATTTTCGCTCCTTTCAGAGGTGTTTGACTTTCTTTTCGCAAATCAGAATATTTCACTGGCTCTACTACTACCTCAAGAAATCAATGGACTTGTAATAACAGGTGATGTTTTTGTTGATCTTCCAGAGTCAGCCCTTCTAATTCTGATTCATAAACAGTCTAGGTTTTATTTCCCACCAGCAAACATCTGTCGAATCAATAGTGATAAGGGGCTTGTGGAACTCTACAGCTGTACATCAAGTCGCAATCAACTGTCAGTGATATTCAACTTCCGTCAACTACATTACTAAGCCCTGTTGCATTAACAATCCGACAGTAACGTTAGTGCGTTCCACTGTAAACTGCTGTGGAAGTTTTGTTTGGGTAGTCAATCTATTTGGCCAGTTGTTCGGTTCCATTTAAGATGGTGGGTTGGGTGTGGTGACTGGATCCGAATTTGAAATTTCTACTATTCTGGCATGGCTTCGTAGTTCAGTTGGCCGCATCTAGGTATAACTTTTCTATTGCTAATCCAAATCCATCCGATATCTAGTCTTTTCGCAGTTGAGTCTGTTCGAAAATTACTGTACTTGCCAAATTACTTATAAGTCGCAAATCACTGAAGGGTCAAGTTTTTGGTTAGTTGATTAGCTTCAGTCTCATGTTCGTTTATTAATTTCGTCAAACGGTGGTCAACTACTTTTCTAGGTGTCATAGTGTGCTAATATCAGACACAAGTAGGAGCGGAAGTGGTATTTGGTGCTTGAGACTGGTTAAAAGTTTGTCCGAATGAGAGACCTGTGGTCAGCTGTAACTGACGAGTTGTTTTTGTTAGCCCAGTGTGTTAACGATAATAAATTTGATTATATTTTGTCACGCTGAAAGAGACTTAAATGTGACAGTGCCGGAAATGGGTCCGACTCGAAATGGCGAAGGAAACAGATCAAGTGTATGCTACGTCTACGTACTTTGTCTCTGTCATTGGTTTGAATCTAGCCAAAGCTTAGTTTCTTCACAGATGGGTCTTTTTAAACGGGTCCAATGCTTTATCCCCTTTAGTTTCACTGAAATGTGTAAACACTTGAACAATTAGAAGGTACATTTTTATGTTATTCTCATGCATGGCTGATGTACAAGGGTGAGAAACAAACTAAGGAAATGTACAAAGTTTTGTCGCAATTAACGGATGTATCTATCGGAAGAGAGTGTGTTTCACGAGTCAGCCAAGATTGTTGATCTTCATCACTACCAGCATAATGAAAAATTTATCAAACCTGTTCTCCATCAGAGCAGGTTGCGTTTACATAACACTTAGTATGCGTATGGATATGTCTAGTTTCCTGTTTACTTTTATCTGTACGACATCTGTGTAACTGGCATTCCTCATGTTCATGACTGATGAGGGTAAACGAAAGGCTAATATATCGCAATATCGGTCTCCACTCTACTCTCAAGAATTGGTTGCAAGGAACTTAGTTTTTTGCTCAATTTGTTTCGCTTACCGTCGGAAATACTGTGCCTTGCTTAGCTAGGTCCAGATTTGATGGACGGATGCGAACTAACAATTTTCAGAACACGCGGAAGAAAAGAGAAGGTAGAACGCATAATGGCAACTGAATCTCAGATACCAAATTCTTGATAAAAAAAAAAGAACGTAACTCTGATTACAATTGATAATATGTGTTATTTGGACATGATTACTCTTCATACAGTAGAGAGTATAGTCCGTGCTCATCGTCCGTTGGAGTCGTGCACTCTGAGGAGCTTCACTTTGACAGAGGCTAACAATACCACAGCGTTGCTAACAAGTACCACTACATTGCGTGTCTACTTAACTATCAATCTGACTTGTGTACATACCTAGAAGATTACGTCAATAACCTTGATCCGTTTGCACATTCGCTTGTTCCTGTGGAACCAGTTATGTTGGGAACTGGACTAGAGGCTTACCTGAACAACTGACAAACTATGGTTCAACGGTGGAATAGCAAATTCAATCAACGGCAACAAACTGTCGCAACTGGCAGATTCTAATCCATTCGCCAATTCACCCAACCGATCCAGTTATTGTCATCTAGTCTGCAGCCGGTGGACGTAGAATTCTGCCCACGGTTGAAGCTACCGGAATTCGTCTCCGTAACCCACTCCAATGGACCCGAATGTGTTACTTTATGGCCTCGAACTACTTTGGCCAACTTTCCACTCTGTAACTCTGTCAGGATCCATTGCCCAAATGGTTTCTTGATTATAGCTTAACACTGATCCCGTTCTGTCAATGATTTACGGCCACCGTTAGTGGACATCGTTCGTGAGTATTTCTCAAGGATTAACCGATGTGGTTGCAATGCAGACAGTGACTTTTAAACTAGTGTAGTTTCATTCCCTCCCTATAAATGTGAACTAGCTTGTTTATGAAACTGAAGAGCCGCCAATCCCTGATCACCAGATAAAGTTCGTTAAAATGGACTAGATAACAACTGATCCTACTTATGACACAATCTGTAAGACAGGGATTTAGGAGCGATAATTACTAATCCAGTTCAATGACCTAAATGTTGCACACAATCGAAATGAGGCACCTTTGCGGATAGGACGCTGTAGAAAGCAGCACAGTGAAAGTCTTAAAGATGCCAGGGGTGATCTTCGCCCAGTCGTTAATTGACTGTTTCTTTGTAGCATGTAGACACCTCGGCTTTGAGGTTTATACATTATAGATTTGGAGTCCAGGTTTTGCTTTTCTCAACGTCGGATAACAATTACGAGTCATTCTCTGTCTATCGAATTGACGTGGACAAATGTGACGGTTATGGCGTTAACCGGGAAGGGACCATATGTCTTCACCATTTTCCAACTAGTGTGTGTACTTCACCTATTCACATTTCCTACCACAGCAATCAATTGTAAATAACTTTTTTTGATAGATTCAATTAATTACATTTTCACAGCTATAATTTCAAATGAACACAAACCTCCTAATGTCAGACCCTCACATTATTGCAGTGTGCATTTAAGTTGGATGCGTTGCTCCTTATAAACAAGAGGATACAGTTTGTTAGCATATAACTGTTGTAACTTGTGTACTGTGAACCCGGCACCATACGAACAGGTCACACGACGTTGGAACGAATCGAGTACAGACAGACAAGTAATCAAGCTAACTGGAGGTCACTTGTTGTAGGACGTAGTTCTTGATTCGCATGTCAACAGTTTTGTGAGTGTCGTTCATCAATTACAGGGTTTCTCAGTTTGAAATTGGAAACGTAGCTAACGTTTCACAAACTAACAACCACTTGCACTGGTCGCAGTAACCGGGACTCAATAGGGCAGAAGTTCATCAGAATGAGCTCATACACAGACATCATGTGACAAAGTGGGCTTTGGTGTGTACTTTCGGTCACGTGTGCATATTCTAAAAACCCACAGAATTTCGTGATGAATACCTTTTTTCATTAAAACAGTATCTTTAATGTCCAATTCGCACGTTCTAAAGTCGCCTGTGTGCTCACGTTTATGAATCGGAATCTCAAGTTCAGATTACCTGATACAAAAATTTCGCAGCATGCTAAATAACTGACGAACCGCAGTTTGATATGCGGCAGTAAATTAGATTGCGTAAAAACCTAGAAAACAAAAGTAACGCACACAACTATAAACATAAGTGTAATGCGTAGCGTAAAAGAAGTCTGTGGTTTAGATTTTTACAAGCACTTAAGTAAGTCGTTACATATGGTCACAAGGATGAACTTCAAGCACATTCACTCGTGAAGTGGGAGTTCACAAACATTAGTGTGAGATTCCGGTCCATCACTAAGAACGAAAAGCGAAAAACCATACCGGCCAGTAAGAAAATGGAAACGTACACAAAATGTCCAGCTAACCTACGGAGAATTCAAAGAAATTCTAAGTGGTTACTAAGACACATCGGACGTTTACTTATAGCAAATTCAAAAAACGCATTGAGACAGAGTTAATTATGTTGCAAATTGTCATGTAAATTGGTTTGAACATGATGATAACCATGACAATAATCAAACGAGTCGTATACATGCACACGTACCTTCACCTGTCCATGGTGATTTCTATATTGTCTGTTTGGTTCGTCCAGTAGATGAGAGCCGCATTTTCTACAAGCAAGATGCGGGTTTGCGCACGCATCACTGTCTAGCGTTTCTGCGTTCAGTATTTGAATGTAATTTCGGAAATTTCCCCCAAACGACTAGTGCTGTTATGGTTGTTTTCTGTTTGCTCACATGAGCATCATTTTGTCAGCGAACGTCGCCATATGATGGACCGTGTCTGGTAAATCACAATGAGAATCAACCAGCCCACAGAAACAGATTGACTGAGGATTCAACAATAATGGTAGTAGATTTGAAATAAATAGATGTATTTCCGTTCTTCTGGGATTAATATATATTGAACTGTACGGACAACGATGTGAATAACAAACAATCTGAATATTCAAGTCAGCTATAGATCGCGAACTATAAAACTTCCTTTTGCACATTTCTATCACAGAATAGTTCTCACCGCACTGATCCAACTAAACCACCCATCAGCCAAACATTCGTTACTGCTTCATCTGTTTACTTATTCTGACACATCCATTAGTTTGTAGAATAGTACACAGGGAGGTTAGAACTTCGAGATCCAGCTGCTTAGTTTCTCGTAATTTGGACTAGTTGCCTGACTTTTCAAAAAACTGCATATCATGATCTAGGACAATTAATGTATTTATTACAAATATAACTTTGAAGGCCGCGTGGTAACTGTAAAACCAGGTTTGCTTCATTTTACCGGTCTTCAGCATTTTTAGGTTTCGATAGAGGATATATGGTCAACATACTATATGAATTATTAGCAGTCATGTAATTCATCTCCTATGAATTGCCTTTCCGGTTTAGTCTACCTAATGAAGACAACGCATGTGAGAAAGTAACGACAGTTTTATTTCGACAGACTTTCCGAGTGCCTACCCGTGATCTGTTTACACAAAACTGAACATCATTTCTGATCATTAACCGCAGTGTGCAGGTCATGGCTTGAAAACCTGCATTTTCTGTCGAATAGGATAATTCTTCTTACCTGAAGGCATATATCGTTTCCGGCCTAAATCCGCACAGAGAGAATCAGGTTAAATGATTAGACAGTCAGCGGGGACAGTAATTACCGAGTGAGTTGCAGTCCCATAAATGTTAATGTCTCGATCCGCACTATCGACTTATTTCAGAAACCCGATGGATACATATCACTCTACAACACCGGAACCAATCAATTCAAAGCAAAACAGATGTGGCCGACCGACCGTCAGGTTAGATTGGAGTTTCACCATGTAAACATGTCTTGACAATGCTCCGTACAGTTTGACAAGTATCTGTTTGTAGGTTTTAATTCACTTAATTAGACCTACTTATGGCTATGCTGGCGCTTTTGTTGAATGCCTCAGATGAACCCTGATACCACAACCCAAACTTCAGGTTACTGTGGCATCTTATGGCTGATTTACCTGAATGAAGCAGTCTAAAGGGCCTATTGACACAACGGCTACATGTAATCAGAGGGTAATAACGCCAATGAAAACGCACATATGGTACCTACCAATCAGCGCACCAAACATATTTGAATACCAAAAACTGTATGACAAATTGTTTGGAATTATCGAAATCCGGATAGTGCTGCAGAAGCGACTTTAACAGTTGCGTGTCACCAGTTGTGACAGTGGGAGTTTGCGGGGTATGATAGGCAGACAAGTTGATGAAGCTGAACAAGTCTTGGCGTCGAAGACGTTTACCGTAGGACTACGTATTGTTAAGTTCGTGTGGCGGCAGCAAGGTACGAACTGTTTCACATGTTGTGCAACAGTGACTAGGCGCGTAGAAGTGTGTAACAATACTTGAGTAGTTGTCATAGCAGGTTCCGTGGCCAAGAGCCTTAGCAGACGATGAACTAGGTAATGTATGGTTAGAACCGGCACTAATGTTGTTGACACAATCGAAATTGCTAACCATATTGAGCATTATTCCGGAGAGCCCTTGTTGGGTGTTTTGCCAGGCTGTCCCTGTCAGACGTTGTACTGGACTTTGGTTGAATAAACACGGTTGATTTTATAGTTCACATTAGCCTTTGAAATATAGGTCAAATGAGTATCATTGTCCTAACATACTAGACAGATAGTTGACCTGATTACACACATGGCATATTCAAGAAGATAAATACGGGACGTGTACGGACGAACGCAATGGAGGTGTGTTGATGATGTACCGGTTGACCGAACACCTACCTGTCAATTTCAGAGGAGGTCATTAAAACCCTTACGTTTTTGATCAGACAGTGATTACTGACAGACAACTTTGAGCAAAACAATATAACAACTTTTGTCTGTTTCTTTGGCAGTTCGCTCGTACGTTAAACACAGCCGGCTAGTTATTGTTCGTTTAGTTGCGTTAACTAACCTTCCTAAATTCGGCAACGGTGAGAGCCATACTTTTCCGATAATCCATCGTCCATCAATTCACGTTTTAGAATAACTAACTGTTGACGATCTCCTGATGGAAATTCGTTAAAGGAATTGGTCCAGATAATGTTTGTTGGCACGTGACTTTAACCCAATTACCAAGGGTTTTACAAAACGAACACCATTCACAGGTGATCGAGGATTTAGCACTTCCACAGATTTTTCAACTGAGTCTACTGGAAAAGAAGCACTAGACATGAGTTCCGTTCTCAGTGGAACTCGTTGCTAGTGATGTTCATTTTGTAACAACCTAAATCCGCTACTGCTTATCACTAATCAAAATACGGCTCTGCAAGTGTAACCACTTTTGCGATTTCAACTTACGGAGAGGTTCTAATCTCGCGACATTTTTTAGATTAACGGCATAGTTACCTGGGTCACTGCCGTAGTCGATTAACCATCATGTGCGTTATTCACGAGTAGAAGTAGCTTTGCTTGCACGTTGACTCTGTCGTACCTACTGCAGAGTCAGTGGCACAGTGATCAGAGAGGTTGCTTAATGAAAATGTGGCTGCAATTTTAATCCCGGTCATGATAAAGATATTAACCATTGATATGTTGGCCGTTGTTTTCTCGTACAAGTGACAATTTACCTCTTTGAAATAAGTAGGTAACTTAGACGGGCTTAGGTCGATAAGAATGAAACTCTTGAATAAAATCAGAAAGAATTCGCTTTCGGTAAATTTGTTACAAGCAACTACTTATGAGCATACACGATATTGCCTAACAAGTCAACACGTTCTGTTATTTTAAGTTCGACGGAAGTCCTAGTTGTGGAGTCACCGGCTGGAGTCAACAGGACAGTTACTATGTCTCCTACCAAGGCAGTCTTGCAATCCGTGCATTACTTACTAGAGGATGTGGTTTAGAACTGGCATATGATAATTCGGTCTTGACTAGCCTGAGGTCAATGACGCAGTAGTTAACAGGGCTTCCTGATGAAATAGCCGTCGGAGTTCAACTGTTGACGATCCCTAACAAAGGCGAAAGTTATGTCTAATAACTCTTCAAAAGGGGCTAGCTAGGGAAGCTTCGAGATCGCCAAAGTTAGGACCAAAGTTGCATTCCGTTCAAGTTACATCAATGAATGTCCCCTATCATTTATGGTCTTTGTACCGGCACAGTTCTTCCAGTAACAAAGCATACTTGTGTTAAAAATCCATGTCCGCGTTGCTATTTTAACCTGTACACTTTTTGAGGTCCTACGGTAGTCAGTCAGAGATATTCTCTTTCCTAACTTCTTTAAGATGTTAGGAGTCGCTTAGCAGAGTGCGCTGCCGTAAACCTATGCAACTCAGTGAGTCCAAACGCAACCAAACCCGTATAGATGAAAACATAGTGCAAAATGAATTTCCCCAATAAGGTCTCCTCGGAATAACCCATCTATCCAGTGGGTAGCAAACCAGAGGAAATTGAGTAATTTTGCCCACCAGCGCGGCTTGTCGCTCGTCGCCATTTTTCTCCTTACACACTTGTTTCGAAAACTGAGCGCTGGTCAACAAACTCGCTAGATATATTACATAAATGACAGTGAGAGAAACTACGTATAATCAAAGCCTGAGGCATCAGTTACGCCATTCTGACTAGAACAAGCAAACCGTACGCTTTTGTGTTATATATTTCATGCTGTCGCCACAACGAAGCTCACCGGGATCATCCTCTGGGAGCCCCAAACTTGATTCTACAAACTTTCAGGTTGTAACTTTTCACTAACGAACTGTAGATTGCATTTTTCTCAACCGTTTGTTCCCACTGTCCACCCAGACTCGTTGGACCATGACACACTCGCTTGCTATTATCTTTAATATAATTTAGTCAGTTCACATCAAGTCTACCTCATAAAGTTTTCTGACCTAATTTTTTCACCAGTAACAGACTAGTGTAAGACCATTCCTCTAATTTTAGATAAGCGTTTCACTTGTGAATTTTTGCTACCTCCCACCGGTTATGTTGGCGCTTGACGTTAATACCAACGACTTAAAGCTCGCGTGTTTAGATCGACGCATTTTCATCTCTGAATATTAGTCATTTCAGTACCTTTCCTGAAGATATTACTAACAGCGACTACATTTCCGGCAAGCTACTTAATGATTCTATACTCAAGGTTGCCTCCTTGTTGTATCTGTGGAGTGATCACGGTGACGTCCAGTAGGTCAGGGGGTATAGAAAATGTCGAGCAAGCATTTTGTAAATCATCATCGGGTTAATACAATTACGACGAATATCAAAAGAATAACTATGGTGTTTAATAATCTAAAAGCAAAACCTTGAGAATCACACACATGTTATCGCTCACTGTTCTAGATGTTGGGAAGGTTTTGTGTTTGATGATCAAGTTGAACGTTTACGTAAATGATCCAATATGCATATCCCTCTCCAAATTAAATTTCTGTTACAAGTAGACGTGGTTTGGGGTCAATGCGTGACCATATGGCGATAAAATTTCTCATATCCAGCGAAACAAAGCTGTTTTGGAACAAACCCGAACAGGCGAACTAGTTAGGTCAGTTCGGCTTGGGTCAAATTGTTAACGCTTCAGGAACTTTTAAGGCAGACCACTGGACAAATTCGACAGCAATGATTTACCAAATCCTGTTCATCCGCGTGTAAAGCAGTTTATAGCTGACCTCCATTAGTGGAGCCAGCTGTCTTCCCCTAAATTTCCGACAATTTTTTGTCAGCTAGAGGACAATCTGGTTCTGATCAGCATAGGGTAATTGAATTAATCCAATCTCTTTTGCAAACAGTTGTTTGTTGAAACGAACTTAAAAACCGAACTCACAAGCAGAAGACTGTACGTTTTCTTTTTTCGAAAATGTTGCTGAATCCCATCATATACATGCTACAATGTGATGCATACAAGGTAGAGTCATACGAGGTTAATGTTAAGTAACTTAAGACCACACACACACCAGCACTGTTGGTGTTCATTTATCACGGCACTTTTAAACTGGTTACCATGTATTTCTGTTGGTAGACGGGTGGTCAACATCTGCGAATAAAAATATCCTCAGTTAACTGAAGCAGCTGTTGAGTTTAGACTAGGCTAATGACTGTGACAGCCCAAATCGTGATGGCCTTGTATTTAGAGAACAACATGTGATATACGATCGGAGGTACTGGTTGCCTGCGTTGCACTGGTTGAGTGATACCAGCAGTTTTGGCCTATTTTACCTCACGTCCAACTCAACCTGTGATAGGCCCTGAATCCTGCTTACTTAACTGCCCTTCCCACGTCCTTTGCAAATAAATCACCCTGCACCCACAATGAAAATGGTAAATGCAAAGAGATTTGAAGTAGAGAACTGGTGACACGTTCGTCGGTGGGATTGATAGTTGGTTGGTTCCAAAACGCATTATGACGAAGCCCAGTGGTCAAAATCGTTGACTGATGTGTCTTACCATATAATCACTTGTGTAGGGTCCTTGTAAGGTAGCGTTCCATTTGGGTACAGCTATGTTTCTTGTCATGCGGCTCATTGCATGCACCGGAAGGACCGTTCGATTAGAGCAGAGAATGCACGTGCTGTATTTCCCTGTGAGACAAGTCTAAAGAGCATAGTTTCTTGAAACGATGCAATAAACTACGTTCATGTTCAACAGAAGTAAAACTTTAATAGTTCATGTATTGAACAGTACATGAGGTCTTACCGTAAACGTACTACTCCAGTGTGAGGTAACCAGTATGGCTTAGTGAGAACAAACCTACTGAATGAGCTGCAGAACATTGATAAAAATGTATTCTGGGTTCACCTTCAGAAAGGATTAGATCCAGGACATTAAAACGGAAGGGCAGAATAACGTAGTCGATCTTATCGACGTACACAACCAAAAATCTGGGATCTATACCTTTTCTTTCCGGACATCTCTTCATCGGAAGTTCTAATGGGTTGTTTGTTTTTGTCTTAAGTTATGCCAAGGGTCGTGTTTCACTGTTACCATTTGCAGCCTAGGTTTTGTCCAAAATTCAACTGATCTCATTGAACTTCTATTAATACGCACGTGATACACACGAGATTACGGAAGAGACTGGTATCCTCCTAGTAGTTTCTATTGGAGGGTTCAACCGACTTGGGTAGCGGTTTACAGAATAATATATAATTCTTTTAATTAAACTTATTTATAACCCTTGAACTACCCTGACGTTTAACTACTCTATAAATTGCCAAAGGCTACAGTGGCCATCCCTACATATTGGACATGTGGATTCAATGTCTCCCAACCACGAATTCTAATAGACGAACAGCATTTTTCAACTTGCCTTGCAAAATTATAATGTCGTCTGCAGCCTTGAAGCAAACTGAATGCCTGTAGAAGTCAAGCAATTACTCCTAACTTCTGAAGTTGCTTACCAGCTTCAGAGTGCTCAAGACAAACGTCGCAACGGAATCGCAAATGTGCTATCAATTACAGTCTCACGTGTCTCTACCCTTTCCATAGTTAGATGTGCAGCTGAGGTTCAGTAGTTACGCATACCTAGTGGTTACAACAACCATAAAACCAACAGTGTTATTCCGGTGGTTTGTTAACAACAAAAGCTCTGCCAACGTCATTTTACCTTGTAAAAGTGTGGCACGTCTTACTAATGTTTTACACATCATTCCATCAAAGTAGTGTCCGTGGCTTCCGCAAAGAATACTATAAACCTACAATCACTTCTGATTTGCAACAGGCACAAACCTGCGTACGGTGCAAGTATTTGTGATTAATGGCCTGTTTGATTTCCTTGTTTACTGAATACCCTGATAGTATTTTACACACTTCGACCAATTTATGAAAGCGGTTACACTATTTACAAAATGTTAATTAAGAGTTTACCAGATGAAACACATCATATGTTCTAGTTCTTGACATGCCGTAAAATTTTAATTACCCAAACGGTAGAATGCATTACATAATGGAACACATTTTCAAGGGCCGACAATCAAACTGTACACACCTTCATAAACTTCGAAAACTTTTATTGCTTTTTACGAACTACAGTTTTTGAATGAACCCTGATCGATTGAAAACAAAGTCAGCTTTTATGCTATATTTTTGGTTATAGTTAGAAATATATTCGATTTCACCGGCAATATTAGTAACTTTGGTATAACAGAGGATTAAGGTAAGTCATCAATAATAATGGTTGTAAAAAAACTATTACATTATGGTTAATAAATCACAGAATAAAATCATTTAGCACGATGTTACACCAGTTTGAGCGCTGAACAGATATCTTTTGGCAAACTTCAACCACTATGGTCCGTTTGATCCGTTTGCCATTGGAATATTCTATGCAAAATGAATATTGTTACATGTATTATATAACAGCCAGATATACTAGCTTTAACGCGCCTTATTTATCTAAACTTTAAGCCTGTCCTGGCTGAATTACAAAAAAACGTTTGGGATAATCACTACCAGAAGCTCACTAGTCACATATTTTCTCATACCGTGTACCACCACAAGCTTTCATGATATAAACGCTTTGCTATTCTAAATGTAAGTCTGTAAAGTGATTACACTAACATTCAGTTAAACTCACAAAAAATGAAGAATGCCTCTCTGACTTAACTGTAGAGCGCATGTGAGTCAACACAAACAAACCAAAAGAGTTGCTGTCGGATGCACACACCGGTTAAGATTTTAGCTGTGAGATAGGCTGGGTTCCATGAGTTGACATGTAAGCGAAACGAATGACGTGAGACAGGAAGTTAGATTATCCATATGGAAACCCACTTCCGGATCATAAAATCTCGACCACTGAATTCTTGAGAGGTAGTGCGGAAGTCAAAACAAATATGGATCAGTTGTGTTTCAGAACAACAAAAGTGAGATTCTTGCGCGTTAAATGAAAATACCACAAAGTGACTGATGACAGTGTGGATCAGTTTCGTGAAAAAAATGTCCGTAAACAGCTGACGTGATATTTGAAAACCGATAAAATGTTAGCGTATTTGTGACAATCGGATTTCGAGATGTTGAGCAAAATTTTGTTTCAAGTGGGTCGCTAGCTATTTATCACAAGGTGCTCGATACGGTTCCATTTATTTTTCATCTTGCGGCATGATTTGTTTCAAGGATTTGTTGCTTACCCAAATCACTACGTGAGTGAAGCTGAAGAAACACTTCTGTTTGTTTAATGGTATGTAGAACAATCTTCTGAATAAATGTATTGTTACACTTATGAAAGGTTGCCCACTCCACTTCGATACGTTTTCCGAGAAACTCACGGAGAAACTTGTGGCGGACGAATCTATTAACTGTAATACTTGTTCACTGGTAAACGATGTTGAGGCAACGTTTATCAGTAATTTTATTTAAATGGCTTGCATGTGTTATAAGCCGACTTGAGGGCAGACTGTGGTCAGACCTCCGGCATTCTGCGTGCTGCAGCCGAAGGTCCATGTAAATTAACCGTTACGAGTCCCTGCATGACATCGTCGGTAACATCGGGCATTTTAACTCCTTAAAGAAGTCTTCATGATGAGGGTATCAACTGGAAAATGTATGGCAGTTTTTCCTCAAACGAACAAGAAGTCTGAAGTTTATCTACAACAGACTTTCTCCGAAACTTGACACTTATTCATTAGGTTAGTAAAAGTATGTTTTCAATTTAATGAATGTCAACACGTTCTCCTCAGAAATACGATGGCTCGCGTCAAAAGAAAGACAGTCACTAACGGTGGGTTTGGAAAGGAAGAGGGTTGAAGTGTACCTATGGTAAGGTGTTTTAACACCGATTCAGAATTCGAGCTATAATGAAGAGTTAGTATGAACGAGTTATGAAAATATTTCAAATCTGACGCAATTCGCGAGAGAGAGAAAAGGTATATCTAGGAGATAAAACACTCACCAAAGTTAGTAAAAGCAACACCATGTAAACCACGGGTAAAACCAAACCAATCCGCTCAGCAGAATTGAAAATAGCATTCATTCAGTTATCTACAAAGTGCGATAGCATGAGTCTATTCATAAAAGATAGTCAGTTTCCGAAGTTCGACAAGTTTCCTGGGCAGACAAAAAGATTACGCCGAATTAAGTCAAAAACCTACAGACCAAACTGAGAAATATTTCGGAGTTCAACATGAGCACGAGCATGCGTGTAAACGGCCGCCTAAAAAGAAAACTCTATCGCATCGCTAACGCGGTTCGACTAGATTCAAATAAGCATGATATGGTAAGTGTCAAATCAGGTTGCGTGTCAACTGTTCAATAAACACACGGATTGCACCGTGGATGGCGGCGCCCTACAGACATGTAATACATTGGAGGATCCTGTGACCAGATTGTTTGCTTCACGGTGCAAGCTGTGTGCTTATTGAAGAGTTGACACGCAACCTGATCATATCATGCTTATTTGAATCTAGTCGAACAGCGTGAGCGATGCGATAGAGTCTTCCTTTTAGACGGCGTCTACACGCATGCTTGTGCTCATGTTGAACCACCACCTACCCTTTATTTTATCAAGTAGACCGTTCGGGATAGATATCGTACTGTCTCAGGTACAGTGTTGACCGGGAAGCAGGTGTAAGCTAACGGATGGAACCATTTTTCAAAGTAAACATACAAGGGTGTCAGCCAAATTTTTGACAACTGCGAGAATAAGATCATATGACACAAATGAGAGTCACAAACTTATTCGTTCAAGCTATACGCGGTCAAAACAGACGGTAACATTTGAACTAATCGGCGTTTTCGGTCATCTTTACACACCCACATCAACTTCTAGCAAACTTTGCTGAAGCAATTAAAAGGACTAAAAGTTACCCGATTATCACACACGAATTATTCCCAGACTAATTATGTAATGCATACATTGTTGTCTTCATTTCTGTGAGTTGTGCCTGGTAATTTTCAGTGAAAATATTTCGAACCATTATAGTGCAGTGCACAACTGACAGCTTGTGTTTCAAGCTCGTTTCGAGCAATATTTGGCTTAATTGTTCTGGGTGTACACGGCTGATATACAAAGTGAGAATAATTGCTTGACTGCCCCATGTAGAACTTTGAGTCACATGCTGTCGCTCCAGTTCAATTGCTATTCATTAGTTTCATTGCTGATATACTTTTTCACTAACTGCGACCTACTGCCACGCTTAATCATGTTATATGGTTAATGTTACGATTATTAAGACTGATATCAGAAACACTCCTGTGGTCCAAAATTTGCCCTTAATTTGACCTAAGGCTTTCACGAAATGTACCACAGAGGCACATCATCAGGAATCCGAACATACGCTATTTGTGTGATAAAGAAGAAGCAAAAAATCATCGATCGATAAGTAGCAAATATAACAAGAACGAATATCCTGTTTCTGACATTCTTCTTAAGAGTATGTTGTTGCTATCTAGCGCTATTCATCTGTTTCAGGTAGAAAGTTCTTCTTAATGTGTCACGAAATATTTGTGGGGATTTATAAGGCCAAATTACTATTGTTATGGAGAGTGAATCGAGACACTGCATGAAATTCTTATGCAAAATTCTTTTAACACAGAATCTTAGAAAAAACACCCAAAGTACTCCTGAACACAGACTAACTTTATTACATGTTGGTTTGAAAAAATAGTTTGTCAGTTTTAAGGAGATTTTCCTTTCTCCAAGTCGAGATCAAGTTGTACGAGTTTTATTTGAGGATCTAAGTTTTATCCGTCAATTTTCTAAACCAACAAAATTAGAACGGGTAAAGAAGTATGCACTAAATGTCACACAAAAAATGGTTTAATATTTTGTCCTTGTTTTATGCCACGGTTATTGGACTTCTATTCTCATCTGACATTGTCCTTGCTGGTGTCTACAAAAACATGAACAACCTGTTATTTTGTTACATGAAAAATTCCACTAGTTTGCCTTCGACAAACATCAAAGTTAGCCTAATGATAGACTCTGTTGTTCGCATCCCATCGGTGTGTTCTGTAGTGGACCCGTACAAAGTTGTTTCTCCCGTCTGTAGATTGAGTAGTAGGGGTGGACATACCTTCGCCTCTTCATCCCTCGAAGTCTCATAGATAATTGCTGGGGTTTGATAAACCATACCCCAGTTTGCATCTTCATCTGTTTGCAGGCGCATCAATCAAAAAAGAGAAACAACAGGGGTGACGATTTTCCCGGTACAACCGGTCCAAGTAAGTCAGTTCTCGAGTGATACACAAAAGTCCCAGTTCGTCAGCTCACTGTAATCCCCGTGTTTTGTACAGCTCTGAACAGGTCAACCCCCACTCCGAAATGCATGGCTAGCTATCTTGGAATGCTATGCATCTGACGATAAAAGATGGTGATTGTAGAGTGGAGACGGAAAAAACGCACCACACTATCAACAAAGTAAGCCGTAATAGCTGTGTTTTTGACCTGTTCCTATCACGCCCGAACGAGTTTTAGCGAACTCAGAAGGCTGAAAACAAAGTTTTGTCAGAAACTATTTCCATTAGATAAGTGCCTTCAAAGTGGGTTGAGGTCAAATCTATTGACGGTGTTTGAAACTATTTGATACACACAAATCAGCTCAAAAGGTGCTGCTAACTTAAACTATGACTAACCGATGCTTATCCGTCCGTCGATTGTGGCTGGGTTCTAACCGTAAACCATGAGAAATATATTATGGGTTTTCAACTGTTCGCCATCGTCTGTGCGAAACCTGTTCCATTTCTCGGTGCTTACTAGTGTGTAGATGAATCACAATCAGCCGGTGATTTTCAGTCTGTCTGTAAAGACATTTACAACGCTTTAGTTAGCCTCACTAGTTCCTTAATTGAGAGTGGCGGAAGTGTTCAAATTAAATCATTTGTACCGGAATTGAAAATTGTGACATGTACACCGTTCGATTAGAAGTCAATCTTTGAGGAGATGTAGAACTTTTCAAGTATACCCGCGTAGCCGTGTGAGACTCACTACGGATAACGCGCGATTGATTGTACGTAAATTCTCAAGGCGCAAAACCAGTTCAAAATTGACATAAACCTTTCGTTATGCTTTCGATTACCCACCACCACTACAGACAAAATCCCTAAAATTACGAGGGAAGAACCCGGGGACTAACCGTTTAACGACATAATCCGTAAGTACGTATACCTAGCCAAAACTAGCTAAGTAACACGTCACGGTAAGGTAAACCGAATTCCATTTCTTCTGTACCGCGTACAACGACTAAGCTGCCAGTTTGTTCTTGTTTTCCCATATCCCCCCTTTTGAGTGTCGCATGTACGAGAGGCTTGGATCTGGGCTGCATGCCATTTGAGTGTCAACACAGGCTGTTTGATCACTCCGAAATGTAACCATGCTTACCCAAAGTATGGTCGGAAGCTAGGACGTTCTATGTCGCTGCTACTAGAAGATGCGTCTAGTTTCCTGCTGCTAATTTTAAGACAATGACTACAATAGAAAAGTCTGAAGGGACAAGACATGCCGAAACCTGTGATGCAAGAGTGCACAGTACCCTTGGTGTCACCTATTTCCCAGTCCGTACACATTCAACCATTTCCTGTACACAGCGTCCCAACAGGGTGCAAAAATGTCTTTCGTTTCATCATCACCGGCCCGCGCTAGGTTAAGCGGCACCAAAATGCTGATTTTACTGAACTTGTGTTAGATAGTCGCTTCAGCGTACGGCCGCCTGAAAAATGTTATTTTCTAGGCACCTCGTCAGTAGGACCGAATGTTGAAGACAGTCCCAGCGATCAAGAACTTATATTTTATCCTCGGTTCGTATGTGGCGTGAATTTGTCTGCCTGTGTGTGTGCGTTGTTTGCTAAAACACTTTTGTGTCACTATGATGTGACGGTCAAGCCTGTGTGTACTGTTTTGATCCGGTGGGTTTCGATGACTGGGAGATCGGTCCTTACAGGCTCAACCATGTTAGAGTGGCCAACGAGGAGCAGGCAGACCAAATGGGGTTGGGCTTGTTGTGGATGATGCCTGTGTCTTATGATTTGTTTCGGCTTGATATTTGTTCTTGCCTGGTCTCGTTTTATGCACTATATGTTTCTGTCTGCAATAGTATTGGTCTTAATGTATATTGACTTCATGATGCATGGCTCTCAAACATGTGCGCAGCTATTACAGTTTGGTCGTTTGCTCGCAGTTAATGCTGTTGGGTTTACACATGTGTGTTTGTTACCCGCTGCCTTGCAATAAAGGTTTTTGAGCCAAAAGCCTTGGGTGAAGATTCTAATCACTGCCATCCGCTTAGCAGGTTCTCATAGGGTCAGTTCTAGACGCAAAACCGTCAGAAATCTTTTCGTTGTGTCTACTTACGCTCCAAGTGACTGTAATGACGTCGGCGTCAAGAACGTCATTTATTCGGATCTAGCCGCTCTCCCCAGGTCGACACATGGTTCTGATATAGTCGTTCTGGCAGGAGATATGAACGCCCAGGTCGGCCGCCTTGGTGAGGCTGAATCTCGTGTAGGTGACAGGTTTGAGACAGCACCATATCGCTCGGACAATGCTGGGCGACTGTTGCAACTGTGTGCTGAGCATAAGCTGTTTTTAGTCACCACTAGTTTTAGGCATCGTGCACGTCATTCCTATACTTGGCGCCCTCCCTCTCTGAGTCAGACCTGGTCTCAGACAGACCACATAGCTGTTAGTTATAGGTGGTGGGGTTCCATTCAGGACTGTCATTCATATCGGAGCACGTACCTAAATTCAGATCATGCGCTAGTACGTTATCGTTTCGTACTCACTTTTGCCGAGCAACGACCCCACCGACGTCAACGATTGGCGGTTGAGAAAGTGATAATACCGTCGGTAAAGCATAAATATCAAACCAACTTAGAAACCTGCTTTAGTAGTTCTCACTGCGAAGATACTGATTGCTGCTGGACCCAGATCACACAAGCTGTTCGTGACGCAGGTACTTCAGCATGCGGTATGGGTTACATGGAATGGACAAACATTGGATCTCGGAGAAATCGTTGGTGTTGTTAGAAGCCGGACGGAACATCTCCTGGCAGTTCATATAACAAGTCTAAAGGAGATGTCCGTGGGAAACTAAAACTACAATTAGTCCAGAAGGTTAGAGCGGTGGGCGGAACACTTTGATGGTCAATTTAACTGGCCTCCTGCTTCTACCGCGTTGCCGCCACAAACTTGTAATGTAGTGCGCTGGTCAGTAGACTTGGAACCACCCACTGAGACTGAGGTCCGCAATTGCATTGCGGCTCTCAAGCGTAATAAGGCTGCTGGTCCAGAAGACCATGTGCCAGCACTTTCAAAGAAGGGGGAGAGGCGTTAGTAGAAGCCTCGACTCATTTGTTTCAACCTGTGTAGACGACGAAAACCATTCCCCCGAGTTAAGGTCACTCGATAGCAGTTCTTATATTCTGGAAAGTTATCAGGGGTTCTTGAGAAAACCACAGAGGAATTAGTTTGACACCAGTCATTTTTAGGGTCCTAGCATCCATTACACTTCACCGACTCACTACAGTTCTGGAGGTAAACATTAGAAAAGAACAGGCAGGGCTTCGCCCCGGACGGGGATATATGGATCACATTTTTACTCTTCGTCAAATTCTGGAGCAGCGTCATGTATATCGCCGACCAACAATTGTTATGTTTATCGACTATAAAGGTGCCTTCGAGTCAGTGGATCGATCTACACTTTTCGAGTCGCTCAAACGCAGAGGTGT